>JAWWEN010029655.1:0-15791 GCA_035582955.1 Sycophila texana | reverse complement strand
ATTTATTATTTATATTATTGTTTATGCGATAACCGCTAAACCGAATCTCCGCGCGCGAAGCGCGCGCCTGATCTAGTTTATTAAAAAATGTATTATGCTTATAGTAACGGTACTGATTTTACTTTAGGCTCAAGTGCTGTAAAAGTGACGATGTAAGTGATTAAAATTCCACACTTTTTTTATGAAAGACCGTAATTCTTGAGTTTACTGCTCGTAAAAACTAAAAAGTAAAAAAAAAAAACTAAAATAAGTTATCAGACGATGCACTCCAATAATAATTGTGATTTACGTTTTTTTTTTTTATATCAAATTTTAAAATGGGAATCGATTTTCACTGTTCATAACGTAGATTGATGAATATTTAAAATAAAAATTGTATTTGAAATGCACCTATCAAAAGAAGTTTATTATATTCATCAAATCAACAGATATTCCCAACATTTCTAAAATTGTTAGATTGACAGATTCCTGAAACTATAAATTCACGTATGTTATTTTTTCATATTTCTAAACCAATTTTCTTTTAGTTCATACTGACGATATTGGATCAACATTGTTCGGTGTACTCTATAAACGATTTCATAGCGAGTTGAATTATTAAATAAACAACCATTTTTTTACTACATTTCTAGTCGTATTTTATTTCATACGATTTTAAACTAATTTTTATAACTTTCTCGCCGATGACTCATTAATACAAATGATATTCTTTAATTGAGTGTATAAAAGATAAAAATATAAATAAATAAAAAATTGTCAGTTTATCTCTTCTAAATCTTGTTGCGTATAATAAATCTTCTAAATTTTATATAGAAGTATCCGAAGCCTTGAAAAAAAAGAAAAGATTAATTGCCCTCGGAACTTTATCAATTAAGAAACAATCAATTCATAGTGAAGCAACGACACCTCGAGTCGATACCACAACTCCGTCAACTCGCCATCGAATCTCGGCGAAACAGGCAGCCCACGTCAATTAGCGAGACGTAAAAGGTAAAAGAGCAAATTGAGAGGCAGAGAGAGTGAGAAAGAGATAGAGATACCTTTGTCCCCCCTCCAGCGCTGGAACTCAATTACCGGGCGATTCCGCGAGCCTTCAGCGGCACGCGCCGCCGCGAAATTAGCCTGGACTGTATGCACGAGCGATTCGATCGTCGATGCGCGATATCGCAGAGACGCTCCCTGCCGCTGACGTGCTGCCCACCTATACACGTAGCGCGGCGTCTGCCTCCACCTGTCGACGCCAGATACGCGCGCAGGCGCCTCTTGTCTTCAGTCCGCTGGAGCGCGATTTTCCGCGCGGCCGACGCGCGCCGTGCCCAAGACGCCCGGCTTAATTCGGCGGAAGCCTTTGCCCCCTCCCCTTTCCCCTGGGGGATCCCCGACTTTTCGATGGGGGAGGGTCAGGTGAGCCAGCTCCTCTGGCAGGTTCGATTGACGCGAGGATTGAGAGGGTTGCCTTGGGATTTTCAATTGGACACGCGTTAGAATGGTTACTCTACGGAGGATTGAACGTTAATTAAATCAATTTCAGAAATTTATGTGTGTGCGGTCAGGGTTGAATTGATTAAATTGAACGATATTTTTTCTTTTCTTGTTAAATCAATTTTAGAAATGTATTATAATTATGTGTATGGTCACTGCACGCGTAAAAATTTAGATGATGTTAAGAAGATCTTAAAAAGATTTGTTTTAAAATTGATCTCTTTTAGGATTAAGGAAGGTAGTTTTAAGATTTTCCGTTATGATTTTCGTAGATCTTCTTTTAGATCTGCTTAAGATCTTTTTCTTTTCTAAATATTTTTTTTTTTTAAATTTTTTAATAAAATAAAATTTATTTTTAATGTAAATGAATAAAGGGTTGAATTGGTTGTGAAATTAAACGATTTTTTTCTTTTTATTGTTAAATTTTGAGAATATTGATTTCAATAATATTATGAAATTCGGAATTTTTATTTGAGGTATACTATACTTATTTTGCAAAAAAGAGAATGTTAATTGAATATTGTGTGTACAATGTTTAGCTCAGCTTCGAATAACCTGTCATGTACTTTCGAGATAATGCCTGACATAAAAGTGGCTATACTACTTATTATTGCGAAATGAAAGAAAAGAGAATATAAATTATAGTTGAATATTTCGGATTTTTTTTTACTTTTTTGCTGTTAAATTTTGAGAATATTGATTTCATGAATAATATTATGAAATTCGGAATTTTTATTTGAGGTACTAGAACAATTTTAAAAGAGCAAATTTAATGGATTGTGTGATTATGGTGAAAATTGTGGTTGTTAAATTTTTGCGAGAGAATTCTCTCAGTGTAATTATACCAAAGATTGCTCAAACTATACCTCGAGTAGGGCGAAAGAAAAAATTTATTTTAAATCTCAATTTTACCAAGTTACCCACAAGCATCCCGGAACTTCAGAGACATTCTATATACCAGGGACCTTGAACACTCATTTTCACGATGAAATGAAAATTTCAAGTGTTTCTTTTCTCAAAATTCAATCTAATTCCGACGTACGCCGCCTCACAAAGGCGTTCGTGCAATCAAGCAAACAAAATTAAACACAAACTAAACAAAATTCTTCTCTTAATCTTACGACGAAAACACCCAAGCCTCTGTCATCAAAATCTTTATTCCCACCCCCTCGACAAACTTGCCAAAATGATAATTCCTCCATGGCAGCTGTTCTCCAAGAGGCAACGCGCGCGGCGACTAATTCGAAGCAGCGCTCGCAGGTGAATTCGCGGAGAATCAAAATTCGAGCAAGAGCGCGGATTGGGGGGTGTAGGGAAACGAGAAGTCAACTCGGCAGAGGGACAAACTGCGTGTGCAAACAATTTGTTTTAAAGCTACAGCGAAGTGCGACGATGCGGGGAGGTGCGGAGCGCGCGATTTCTGGTTTATACGTCAACGGCAGGCGAAGCGGCTGCCTTAAACCGCGGACTCTCTCCTTCTCTCTCTCTCTCTCTCTCTCTCTCTCTCTCTCTCTCTCTCTCTCTCTCTCTTTCTCCGTTTCTGCGCGGCCCGGGGAAAGAGGAGGCGAATGCGGCCGCCGCCGCCGCCGCCGCGTCTGCCACCTGCGACCTCGCGGGGCAGGGAGTGGGGAAAAAGGAAAACCTCAAGCGTGACGCGGCGACAAGCGCCGCCACCACCTTGGAGGAGCGTTGCCCCCGCGGGCGGCGCGTGGCTCCGATGGAATTGCCAGCCCGCGCGACCCCACGTCAATTGATTGGTCCCCGCGACAAGCGGAGTAGAAGCCTTGGGGAATCTTTCTCTTTTTTTTTTTATTAATATTTTTTGTTTTATTGATGACAAATGACAATTTGATTATTGTTTAATTGATAACAAATGACAATTTGATTATTGTTTTATTGATGACAATTTTCCGGTACATCGAGAGTTGTATAATTGCATCCTTGCATGCAAATTTCCATTACGGCCGGCAGATAGAATATTGAAAAATAATCGATATGTGTATTTTCTTTTTTTCTAATTTAATAGTTATTAACGAAGATGTAGCAAGTGAAGAAGTACTATAAATTTGACATGACGCAGTAATTTCATCGTGTGATATCTTTTTTAAATAAATTTTGAATTGTAAAAAGAAAAAAATCTCTGGCAAAAAAAAAACTATAACGTATAGGAATTGCTTATAGTTTGAGTGGAGTTTGACTACAAATTTTTCGCCTTGATCATATTGTTTTTCTGTAAGGGATATCTGTCAATTATTTTTTAATATTCTATCATAATTATAATTAAATCTAAAAAAGTTTTCATGCAAGGACGAAATTATTTAAAGCACTAGAAAAATTCGAAGCGCTTTGTGCGCTTCGAATTTTTCTGTTTTTTCTTAATAAACTTCAGGATAATATCTAAAAGAGAGAAAAAAAGGTGTTTGCACAGTATTCTTAAAATAGTAAGAAAAGAGCCAATTTGTATGAGCCGAGATGATCATAATAATTGTATAAGTATTATTATTGCCAATGTTTCGGTATTTTATTGATTATCTTTAGCAAGAACTCTTTGATGAAAATTCCTGAAAATATAATAATATCGAAGAATTTCTGACGAAGAAATAATAAGGATAATATATTATATTTATCATACACATATTGTTTTTATAAAATATAGAATAAATAGAAAATTTAAATTATTTCTGATTATTCTAATTAGGAAAGTAATGATGGTTTCAACAATTCTTTTAAATAAACACATATTTCTTTGATGATTCAAATTGAAGTATTAAATTCAGAACAAAATATTTTATTTACTCTTTTTAATTACACTTACTTTTATTGAAAATTACCGCTCAGCTCTCCATTAATTAGTAATTTTCTATAATTTTTAGAAATTCAGAATTAATTACGAGTACAAATTGGTTCTTCAATATGCTAAACGATGAATAAAAAAATTCCAAATAAAGAAATCGTCAGCGGAGAGTACGTAGTAATCGTTGGGCGCGCGTTAATGGCTTGGTTTCGCGTGGACGGGAAAGTAACATTCGCACAAGCGGTAGGGGAAAAAGGCTCATTCGTGCCCCGCATAAGGTGGTGAGTAATGACTCGTTCGAATCGCAAGGCCCGTGGACCGACCGAGCGAAAATTGTACCCATACTGCGAGGAATTCGTCGCTCAACGACGTACGCGTTGTTATGTCGACGTTACTCGTACCGAACGTTTTTGCAAATGAGTACTCAGAGTTTTTCTGCAAAGTCTGGAATCGTTTCCTCCTTGTGATTTTTTTAATTTTAATTAATTTTTGTCAAATTTTCGGGAATACACTACTACTAATTTTCAGCAATAAACAAACTATAAGCAATTTATTTAATAAGATAAAACGAAAAGAAAACTTGCAAAATGTCGCGTATTAATAATTTCATTTTTTAACTACGTAGAAGTTGGTTTAACTCGCTTTATGTTAAAGCATGTTTTATACAAATATTCAACAAATGCGCGCACATACTTTGCTGATTTATTTAATTTAATGCTGATTCAATTAAATGCGCTGTAATTTATGTAGAATTACATATATATTATATACAGAAAGCGCATTTTAGAATGCGGTGATACGAGAAACATCGACAGTTTTCCTGCATCTGTATTCGTTAAACAAAGTTTAGTTTAAAATATCATAAAGTTGGTCAATGCATCGTGAATGTTAGCAAAGTTATTTTTAGGTATAAATTAAAATCAAATAATTGAAATACTCCGTAAATTGTTTCTGCTTATTATTAATGAATCATTGATTGAATTCCGTGCCTTTCGTTTTTTTTTTTTTATAAACTCTTTTTTTTTTAATTAATAACCTATCCAGTGAAGCAATAATGGTTTAATTGGAACACCTCGCGAAATTGAAAAAAAAAAAAAAAAACAATCAGTGTCATTCAATTAATTGAGCGAATTAAACAGACTCCCGTGGTAAAGTAAGCTGCGCAATAAATATACTTTCGTCATCATTCAATGTTTAACTCAAGTAAAAAAGAAAGATTTGTTTAATAAACTCAGCGAAACCATATAGACAATAGCATTAGAAATCTAACCCAGAATTTAACAGGGAAAAAAACTATTTAATAAATGCAGCGAAACTGTACCGAGTAATCGGCGAGATTTCTCTTATTATTCCTCGATTTATGCAACAAGCAGTTAAAATCGTCGGTTTATCAAGTCCATTGAATTTGTTCGAATCGAAAAATCTCGTGTGTATCGCTCAAATGTGCGCGCGAATGCGTCGACATTAAAGTGCCGCATTTTATTCGCGAGCATTGAAAAACGCGTCGCTTGTTCTCGACGAGAAGCATCGCGAATCGATGTATTTTACGTGGAGCGCACGGCATTCCATTGTTAATGTAAATAATGCGCCGGGCATTAACAGCACGAAATGTAGCGTCGGAGAATTCGAAGGCGATGCAATGAGTAAAAAAAATGTGTTATTTGCACTTCCAGTGCTGCGTGAGTGTACATATAATTTTTGTTTCCACGATTCCTGCGATTTTTTTTATTATATTTTTTATGTTTCCCTACTCGTTTTATTCAGCTACAGCTGAATAATATTTCAACAAAATATTTTATTTAATATTAAATAGAATAAAAGTAAGTGTAATTAAAAAGAGTAAATAAAATATTTTGTTGAAATATTATTCAGAATTTAATATTAAATAGTCGCAAAATATCGAGAAAATCGTTTCATAGGTAGGAGAAAGCTACTCTAATTTCCAGAGTATTTCAAAGAAAATTCGTCATAATTTTTTATCGAAGTTTGTACAATAGTGTATACATAATTGTAAGCAAATAATAAGTAATAAGTATCGTGTACTTTTTATCTTCGGAATATTTAAAAATTAATTTAAAATTTATATCAATAACTGAGTTCGTTCACCTACAACTACTTATTTATCTACCCTAAAAATATTAAAATTTTCTCCGCCTTAACTAATAAGCACGTATTCAAATTTGCAAACTTTTTACTAGCATTGCCAATCGTCTCACCATTATAAAAAAAAAAAGAAAAAAAAAAGGAAAAAGCAGAGAAATAGTAATTTTCGCAAAGAAACCGCGTTCTCGATGCATAAATTCCCCGCAATACTGCAAAAGCAGTCACCCCCATTTATTTTTCCATGAAGGCTCCTCCGTCTAGGGTCGCGGCGCCGATGAAAGCGCGGCGGTGCGAATAAGGGCCAGGCAAAATTATCCAGCGTCGGTGGCGAGCGGGAATGAGCGACGGGCTCCCGCAGTGCGGCCCGAAGAGAAGGAGGAGGGGGAGGGGAGGGAGGCGAGGGACTTTAAAGCTCGGCTGCGCCGAAGGCGCAAGACGGTCGAAGCTCGCATGCTCGTCAAGATTGCATAATGACATAATATTCATGGCGCACGCTCGCGCCCGCCCGGGTAATAAGGGTGTCGCCGGCTACCGCCCCAACCGCGCGCATACACATATATATACATGTGTACATGTATATGTATGTGTATATGTATATGTGTATGTATGTGTATACACGCGCGACGCTAGCATATATGCAGCGCGCATGCGACGCGCCCGAGCGTTATTCGTAAATAATACGGGCCGCAAAAGTGGAGGCTAAGGCGAGATGGGAGATTTGAATTTTTAAAGGGAATTAGTTGAGCGCAAGACGTCTTTGTTTTTAACCGACGGGGCGCGCGTGATCGGTGCGCGGTTCGCGACAATTTTGCGCCGATGGCGGAAGGGAAACGGGGTTGACTCCTTTCTTTACGAGAATGATAAAGTTCACACGTAGGCGCGACTGGTAATTAAGCTGGGGAAAATGTAATTTTCGGGCTGTAAATGTAATGCTCGTGTATTCTGTCTGTGAAATAATGTGGATAGAAAGAATTGCGTCTGACGCATATCTGGATATACTACTTATTTTGCAAAATTGAATTGGTTGTTAAATTAAACGATTTTTTCTTCTTTTTTGATGTTAAATTTTGAGAATATTGAGTTCAATAATGTTATGAAATTCGTCATTTTTATTTGAGGTATGATACTTATTTTGCAAAAGATAAAAGAATGATAGTTGTAATTGAATGTGGTGTGTACAATGTTTATGCTTAGTTTCGAATAACCTGTCGTGGACTTTCGAGATAATGTCTGACATATAAGTGACTACACTACTGATTATTGCATAATGAAGGAAAAGAGAATGTAAATTATAATTGAATAATGGAATAAATACGATGTTTATGCTTAGTTTCGAATATCCTGACATGGACTTTCGAGATAATGCCTGACATATAAGTGTCTATACTACTTGTTATTGCAGAATGAAAGAAAAGAGAATATAAATTATAGTTAAATATTCCGGGTTTGAGTGAGCGAAGAGTTGAATATCTTGTAGGTTTTCAATACAATGTCTGACATATGCGTGACTATACTACTTATTCTTGTAAAACAGACAATGTAAATTATAATTAAATATTGGCGGTCCGCGGAAGCGAAGGTTCGAATATAGTGCAGGTTTATATACAGTGTCTGACATATACGTGACTTTACTACTTATTTTTGTAAGTCAAATCTTAAATAATAATTGAATAATTTCTGTATGCTTGTGGGTGCTTACAAATATCCTGTTGTAGACTTTCCACTTAATGTCTGACGTATGAGTAACTATACTACTCATTCTTAATACGAAAGAAATAACGAAAGCAAATTATTGAATAATGTAGGTATGTGTGTGTAATTTTGAACATCTTGCTGGAGTTTCAATACAAATATTTTCAAAGCAATGTTTGACATATATTGAGATATACTACTTATTTTAATAAACAGAGAAAGTAAATGAAAATGGAATAATGCGTATGCAATTTATATATAGTTCCAAATATCTTGGAGCCTTTCAATATAATGTCTGACATGCACATGGCTATACTACTTCTTTTTTTTAAATAGAATAAGTATAATTATAGATTACGATGTGATCTTAAAACTTATGTTACTTTTAATCGAGTTTGCACTTGATCAAATTTCTCGTTAACACCTCGTCAACAAAACTTAAAACAAATTTTTTTTGAGCACATATTTTCAATCTACTGCATTTCTTTCTTCATAAATTGTAAGAAGAATACATGTTGACACTAGTACGCATATCTACTGGTAAACTTCTCCTAGAGCTCGTGAAAAGTTTTGCCGAACCTTTTAACTTGTACCTCTGATTTGACTTATCTCAAAAAGTCTGATATAGTGTCTTAAAAGATTATTTCAAAATCCATTGAAATACGTACACAATGTACCAAAACATTTATATTTACAAAATACTGATGGGCATACTTTTTTTATCTACGTACGTAAGTCATTTAAGACAAAATGTATTTTTCATTATCTGAAGTCCAGAGTCCATTAGCCATCAACATAAGATAGACCATAAGCGTGGCCATAGTCTTTACTTAGCCAAAACTCGAGTGAATTTTTAATTCAAGACAATTTCCCGGGGTAATTAATTTTTGGTCGGTCTGGCGAGAGATCCGTGCAACTGCAGCGTCTCCGGCTCTCGGCCAGCCCCTTGCTCCCATCCCTCGACTGACGTCGATTTCGTCGACGTTGTCGCCCGTGCTCGGTAACCCTCATCCTCCTCCTCTCGGCTCTCCGATAGTAGTTTGAAAATTTTTAATTACTCCGCACCTGTCTTGCGAGCAGTAACCCGCGTCGTTCGGCGATAAACAGCTTGGACGATTTTTCAAGTCAAGGCAATTAGGAAGGAACTTTCGAGAACGTCAGAAGCGTTATGCGTTCTCTCTCTCTCTTTATTTTCGTTCTGTATCGCAATTATCCTCGAAGGTCGCGTGCGGATCGCCTTTTCGAAATTTGCGCGAACTTTCAACTTTTTAATTAAATTCCCTCTTTTTTAATCTCTCTCCCTAACACTCTCTGTCTCTCTTGCCCCCTCTCTGTCCATCTCTTTCTCTCTTTACCTCAGATTCAACGATTGCCGGTTTATCTTTTGCCTGGTCGTCCTTTCAGTGCCGTCCGGCACTTTGAAAGTTTTATAAATTCAGCGCGAGCTTCCCCTTCTCTGCCCTCTTCACCGGTGCTATGAGATTTTTCTCCTTTAGATCGCGAGCGCGCTGAATTAACTTCTATACTTAATGAAGTTCCTTTACAAGTATAGTCGAAATTGTTTTGATTCCCGGAAACGATTGGGTCGTGAAGAAAAATTGAAATTTCTCATTCGACGCTCGATTTGATTCCGTCCCTTGTACGACGGTGGAAACAGTGTGGAACTTATTAATAAAGTAATTATAAACTTTAATAAAGGAAGTTCGATACTTCATGTGTATTTAAAGCAATCCGTTGGAGCGTGAGTTCGACGGAGCCTGGATCCTGATGATTTTCAAAGTTTCCCGTCAATCGGGTGCACGTACTCGTGATGAAAAATTTATAATATTTAATATTGGCAGTTGAACGATGTAAAAATAATGCTCTGATATTTATTTGTAAACTCATCTCTGTTTAAAAGGTTTATAAACAGTTTTTTTTTGTAATTATTACCCTGAAAAATAAAGATTAGTTATTTCAATAAAATATTTCTTTAATTGAATCGAATAAATATTTCATTAAAGTCATTTTATTCGCAGTAATTTCAATAAAACATTTCTAGTTAATTCAATGAAACCGTTTCTTTGAAACTCGTTAAAGAAATATTTCGTTGAAATTACTAAACTTTATTTTCAGTGATACTACTTAAGTCGCGTGAAATCTTGATTTTTCTACTTATTTCAGCAAATTGCACCTTTACGTCGAAAGCGATGTTTCCTTCACTTTCTGCGAGATTCATTATTTTTTATCTATACCAATACAAGCTATAAACAATAATAAAAGTTTTTTTACTCGTGAATAATCGGAAAGCGTTTTCAAAGTCTCTCAACTTTTCTCAACTGTACATTAAATAGTACATCTTAAGTCCCACTTAACAAAAATGTGCATCTTAATGTAGGAGTTCATGTTATTGCAGAAACTGAAGAACACAAATACCAATAAAAAAAAATAAGCCTTTCAGCTAATGATCAAAGTCAAAATGATTCATAATCGAATTGTTAGTTTCCTCTTTTACAAACATTTTCTCTAACCTACACATTTTTTTTTTTTATTTTGATAAACTACTGTGAATATATCTTTCACAGAACGTACTTTTGTACGCTGTTCCCAATTCGAAACGCACTTTGTGAGAGTACCGATCGGATGTACAGTTTTCGAAGCAACTCAATATTCTTGCTGCGACAGCGACTATTGCAGTCAACATGACCATAGGTATCTTCGGTATCCATAATGCATCTCCATATTATTCATCCAGTCGGAAAGAGATCCAGCCATATCGTCTCTATACGATCGAACTCGTAAAAATGTACACCCAGCATCGGTATTGAATATATATATATATTATATATAAAAAAAAGAGAAGCAACGCTGATCCCAGCACAAAAGGATTGCAAAACTAAAACATATTGCGAGAATCACCGGGATTCACTGCGTGCGAAGCTTAAAATGCTTGGCGTAAAATAAATTTCCAGGTCAAGTAAAGGAAACTCCAGCGCACAGACTGCCAAACGCACGTCGCTCGCTCGCGCCGACATTATTCAGCGCAGAAGCCGGCGGATCGCGCGGAGGGGGGAGGAGGAGTGCGCGTAAAGAGACTTTTACATCGGGGCATCAAAGGAAACGACCTGCTAAGTCGCCGCTTGTACACTGACTTCTTCATCCTAATAAAAGAGCCTCCGCTTTATTGCGATTTGTCGTATAAACCTGGAACGCGAGCGACTCCCTCCCAATGCCGGGCGCAGTGGAACACCTCGATAATTCGAGTTACGAGGACGACTGCAGAGTCCGTGTAACTCCGCCGAAGGGGGAGAGTTTACGCGCGGGAAGAGGAGGAGGAGGCGGAGGGTAGCGCGATTCCACCGGCCCGTACTTTTTAATCAGCGTAAACTGCGCCAATTGCGCGCCGGCGTCCCTCGAAGGCTTCGAGCACGCTCAGCGCTCCGCTTTACGGCTGCGGCTCGCAGTGGTAATTAAAAAATTTGTTCTTTCGCTCGGCGTTTGTGGTTTTGCGCTGCCGGTTAAAATAAAAAAAAAAAAGAGAGAGAGAGATAGAAAGGACCTCGACGAAAGTTTCCGTTGGAAAATGAAAAACGCCGGGCGAGTTTTACTTTCCATTTCGAATTTCTTAGCTTCTGATTCATTCGCTGAAAAGTTGCGCAATTTAATCGAGCGTTTAAAAAGTTTTTCAATTTATAATTGACGATTGAATTTTTTTTTTTTTAATGAAGATTGAGAGCCTACTGGTGAGAGACTACTAAAAAAATAAATGGTTAACGTACGCGTTGAGTTTCCTTTTTTCTTTTTTTTTTTTTTTTGATACGTTAAAAAGTTGTATTGTGCTTTTCGCAAGCTGATAGTAAATTGCATTCTATTCGATACTGATAATTAAAAAAGAAATTTGAGTTACTCTTCTGTATTGAAGAAAACATTTTCAATACTCGTACGAAGTCGAACAAATGTACTGTGGAAGAGTAAGTCAAAGAATAAATGAGTCAACTGAAGCATGAAAGTAAGATAAACAAACAAAAAGAAAAACAGAAAATTGTGTACAGTACCGTATAAGAACGCGAGAGAACTGAGGAGTAAGTCCATAAAGTCGCAAAGCATCGAAGGATTTAAAATTCAATAAAAATCTGAGGGAATTCCTTGAATCTTGTAAACGTCTGCTTCCGCGCGCGCGGCTCGATGGGAGCCGAACGAATTTCTATGCCGGTGAGATAAAACTCCAGGCATTCAAAGAGAATGACGGAACAGGAGCAGCGCACCGCGACAGTCGTGCGTGCACGTCCGTGTGTTTTTGTTAACTTAAGCATCCCGCGGGAGCCGACGCGCCTGACTTCCTCCCACTCGGCGGATAAAACAGACTCGTCTTCGTGCTGCTTTCCTCGAGGCTGCTCGGTGTTCTCATCGGTTGATCCCTACGAAAATATCCCATAAATATGCTATCGTGGTGTCTGAATTCAAAATTTCCCAAGCGATGATACTCGCGGAGCTGTTCCCTTGATTTTATTAAGGCTCTGATGTGTACGAGGGAGCTCGAGGTGTGGTACAATCATAGGTTTCGAGTACCGAGAATTTCGAGACCTAGAGGTTTCGATACCTGAAGTTTCGATACCTTTAGAGAAATATATACAAATAGTTTAGATTCTAAAATGAGCTTGCAGTAAGAAACGGCTTTAATGTATGCAATGAGATTTCCGTTAATTACACATGTTACGAGAAATCAGATATTGTGCGATAATAAATAATTCGTTCTGTCTTAAAAAAAAAAAAAAACAATGAGAGGTTGTTTTGCATGGTACTGTGAGTTGACGCCCAAATAATTTTGGATTCTGAAATGAGCTTGCAGCTAGAAACGGCTTTAATGCAACTCATTTCAGTGGTAATTGTCAATTGAGTTTTCTGTTGATTATACATGTTACATGTCATAAGAAACCAAATATCGTGCGATGATATATAATTTGTTTTGTCTTGAAACAACGATGGAAGGCTATTTTTCGTGGCATCCCTGAGTCGGCGCACAAATAGTTTTGGATTTTGAAATGAGCTTGCAGTCACAAACGGCTTTAATGCAAACATCATTCAGCTGTCTTAAAAAACGATAGAACGCTATTGTAAAGCTTTTGAAGATGCAATTTGATTGGTTAATGTATAAATTTGCAGATTTTTAATCACTCTGAAAGTTATTTTTAAATGAGTGTGGTAATAAAAATCCTCACAACTTCTCACTAAAGAATCTAATTTTTTTATCAAAATATCATCAACATGTCTTTTTAATAAATCATAACGCATAGTTATGATCCTCCTACAATAATTTTATTATTGAAATATTTTGTTAAAATGAAAAATTGTATCAGCAAAAGTAGTGAATAGATTTAAAGTAGCTCATTGTGAATACTCCAGTAGCCAGCCGTACGTTGACTTGTCACTCCTGACTTAAAGTTCAAATTTAACTACAGTTAATACTTGTTCAGTGATTCATGGTGTATCATATTACGAAACTAGTTTGCACTTTCAGCTGTTACACTTTTCGCGCACAAAAGCTTATTAAAGCAGATAATGGTTTTTCGCATAATAAATAATATATTGCTTTCGATTCCGTTCAATTCTTTTTCAATGTTTCCACAGAAGAAGTTCCAACTCGCGCACGTGTCACGTGTATTTAATAATTGAAACGTAAATTATAGCTATATTCAAGGGTGACACTGAATGGTAAAGTTTTAGATTTATCGAAATAAAGAAGAAGTTCGTATTTTAATAAATATTTTGTTTCAGAAGCAACATTTCCAGTGTAGACAGTGTAGATGCACTTTCCAGGGAGTTTGTTCCTAAAGGGAACTTTAATAAAACAACTTTTCCTTAATGTTGACATTTTGACGGTTGAAGTCGAGGCTGCAAATAGCTTCCCTGTTATTTTCTTGTCACTAACGATCGCAGCCCCGACAAATTTTACTACTTGCTTCTCTCTTTGATAACAACGAAACTTTAGTATAAAAATTAATGGCTCTTACTCACAGTTCACGTGGTTTAAAGCCTACCCTATTATCGCCATAACTTAACGCTCAACCAAGCCGAACTTAATCCATGACGCGAGCACAAAAGAAAAAATCCGTTCAAAGCAAAACTGACCGGAAAAAACCCGCGGCGATAATGCGAGCAGTTCGAGGGACACAGAGACAAGAAGAGGGAAAAAGAGAGATAGAGAGAAAAAAAGTCACCCAGTAACTCCCGGTGAAATCCCTCCATAAATTAGCGGACGTCGCGGGCTCGCCTCGGCGCCGTCGTCCTCGTCTGCCTGGACCAGCCGCGCCGTTGAACCCGTACGGGGTGAACGCGCGACGGTCCTCCGGGGACAGGTCCGCACCGGATAATATTTAGTATTCCCGTAGCGTCGGCTGTCGCGGCTTATAATATTTCGCGTCATATTAATATTCCAGAGGGAGACACTGTAGCGCCGCTCGAGTTCCGCACGAACTTTCCCTGCTCTTCCCCGCTATACGCCCCGGTGTCTCCCCACTACCGCCGCTCCACTTTTCCCAACGACCGTGACTGCCGCGTGTGTAGCTCGTTTGTCCGACGAATTAGCGAGTGATACCGCGACTCGCTTTTCTCCCTCTCACTCCTCTTTCTTTTTTTTTTTTTTTTTTTTTTTTATCAACCCCGGATTAGCGCGTGGCGGTGAGTTTCGAATCGAACGCCGGCGGTTTCCCGGTTATGACTGGTTTGGGAATAGATTTTTTTTCGTGAGACCAGGGCGCGGTGGATTACTGCGCAAAGTTGCTTGCTTTGGGAATTAGTCGGGTTGTGTGACAGACGATAAACATTTCTTTTTTTCAAAATTATATTGATGTGGTGTGTTTGAAACTCTTCAGATGGTATTGTTTTTATATATGTGCATGCTTTTGTGGGTGCGTTATTTCTGCAGGGAAAAATTAAGTTGTAGAAGGCTGGAACTGGAGTTTGAAAAAAGGATGAAAAGTGGTATTATAGTTTTATATTTCGGGAAGAGGTAGTAATTCATAATTCTTTGGGACCAGCTGTTGACTAATAAAATTTGATTAAGGACTGAATCTATTCGGGATCCGTTTGAAGAAGACATTGGATATTGGTATCCTGATTTCAAACATACTTTCTGCAATCGAATTTTAAGTTTGCTTGAAAAATCATTACAGTCTGTTATAAAATTATTTCTACCACAGTTATGATCGAAATTTTTGAGAATTCATGTATATATAAATTTTGCATCATTCACACTACTCATCAGGATATTGATTACACTTTTTTAAAAACAAAAGATGTCCACGAGGGGGCGCAGAGTTAAGATCCACTGACTTTTCGCTCTGCTGTTTTTATTTATTTATTGTTTATTTTTGATAGTTGAGTGCATTAATATATTCAGTTATTGTTCGCCGTGGCCTTAGCTTTACGTGGATTGTTTTTATAATCTGGAGATCATTCGGATTGCTGTGTTTTTGAGTGGATACCTGTGTGTCCGTTGGAGCACGCATTTGTGTACAGCATTTTCCTACTGTAACTCGATTGGTGGTTTTCTCAGTATTTCTCCGATTTTTCTCATAACTACGGCTGCTTCTACTGGAAGTATCTACTGCAGTTATTTACAAGCATTCGCTGACCTGCGGAGCTTGTTTGTTGTGATCCAGTGCACTTAGTGTGTTTTGAACCTTTTTTGCTGTGATCATTAGAAGTATATCTATATATTCATCTAGCCAGCTAGAGTGTA
>JAWWEN010029634.1:0-15793 GCA_035582955.1 Sycophila texana | reverse complement strand
TTCAAAGTGAATATTAGCCGATAAAAAAAATACGTAAATTTTATTTTTTTATGTTCTACAACATATATAAAAATCATTAAAATCGGTGAGTTCGGGTTGGGTACCTTTCCTTGTTAGTATTTACTCTTAGAGAAAAATTTATTAATTTTAGGTAAATATTTACTTCAATAGTGCTTGTTAAATATTTCTTTGAAACAAGTAATTATTTTTTTCAAACTACTTAATTTATTTAGAAACAAATAAATTCATTTAATTTTAAAGAAATATTTAGTTGATGCAAAGAAATATTTAACAAGTACTCTATTGAAGTAAATATTTACTTAAAATTATCAAATTTTGTTTTCAGTGTGAGTAATTGATTGTGATATCACATACATGCAATTTATTTTATAGTAATTTTAAAATGGCTGTGAAATCAGTTCCTTCTACTATATGAAATCGCTTTACTTTAATATAACTGTTTTTATTTTTCTACATGAGATTTACACAAAGTTTGCTTTATATTATTTATAAATACTGCGATTTACACTAAACGACTATTCCATTCCGTTCTAAAAAAAAAGAACATTAATTACCCGCAGTGATGCGTTTACATGCGCTCGTGATTATTTGAAATTAATTAAAACACAATCAAGCATAGAAGTAAATAATTCGAGTGTCGATGCATCAGCGTCCGGCGTGGCTAAAATTCAATTTGATTTAACATTTACACCTAAATCAGTAGAATAAATAGTATCGACAGCATTACATTATCCCCGGAAATCATCGTATCCGGCCACACTCGTTCGTACTTTAAAAACGTACGTACAATCCATCGCGCCCGGACCATACTCGGTTCGCCCGGAAGACCAACGGAAAATCGGTCGTCATCGCGTGCGCACACAGTCGTCGTCGCTCGCTCGAATTCACGTAGTGAACTTCGCCGCCGCGCGGCGAGTGCGCGCGTATTATAGTCCGTTATAAACCTACGGGGGGAAAGCCGCTGGCCGTACGAGCGCGCGCGCCGTGCGAGCGAACTTTCCTCCTGTGTGTGCATACGTACGTACAGGCGGCCGCCGCGGAACGCGCCCGGAGGCGCTGCCCGAGCGGCAGACAAACCAGTGCGCGCACCAAGGGATCGCGCGGGGGAGGAGGAGGAGGGCAAGAGGGGGGAGACCCTCGACTTCCCGTTCCGGAGCGTCGCGGTTACGTACACAGTGTCACCGGCGCACGCCTGTGTACACCTCGAGGTCGCGGGCAAGAAGTTCGAGCCGACGCGCACGTATACGTGCACGGGATACGGCGCTGGGCTGGAGTCGAAGCTTGCGGCGGAAGGGCCGACGAGGAGGTGGGCCAGCGCCGGGAGGATGATGTCGGGGAGGCTGCGAGTCGAGAGTGTCTGAGATGAAAGGCTTTCGGGAACAAAGAGGGGCCGTGATATTAAGTACCGGGGGGCACAAAACTTGTGTTTAATTCCGAGCTTCGTTCTCTGGATTTGTTGAATTACGCGCGTGCGCGTTATATATTCTATTTTAGCGCGGATAGGCGCACTGACCGCGTGTGCGACGCGGATTTGAGGTTTATTGAAAAAAAAAACGAGTATAGTAGTTTATGTCTATTTGATCTTTTTCAGTTTTAAAGACTAATTTATATCGTTGATCGAGTGGCGTTTTCATTTGACGCTTTTATATTTAGTACGAGTGAATGCGGCATGTATGTGTATGAGCTGGTGGAAAAATAACTATAAATATAGCCTATTTTATTGGTCGCTTTTTTTTGTATCACTCGTTATTGATACTAAGCACTTCAAAGGTGAAAAAAGTATAACCATTTTGCATTTAAAAAAAAAAATAAATAAAATAAAATACTTTCTATAGACAAACGCCAAATTTCAGTAGCTCCGGTTCACTCAATAGTCTATATACAAATTTTCTGTTTCATTTTACAACCAATACGTTAAAACGGCTAGAGTGAAATTTCACTCTTTCTTTGGAGTCATTCTAGAGTTAATTCATTCACAGAGTTAATTTTAGTGCAGTGAAATAATCACTTTGCACTAATGAATGACTTAATTTGACTCTGATACACTCTAAAATGGCTAGAGTGAAATTTCACTCTTTTTTTAGAGTCATTCTAGAGTTAATTCATTCATAGAGTTAAATTTGAAAATTTCTCTAGTATAGAGTGAGATAATCACTTTACACGAGAAAAATGGCTTAATTTCACTCTGATAGATTGCATTTTTTTATGTTATGGTCTACCCTTTCACTTTATATTTGAATGAAAAAATTACTCTACTTCACCCTAATCGAGGGAGTTAATTTCAATCTAAACTTCGAGTGAAAATTTCATTCCAATGGAGTCAAATTTAACTCCATTTCACTCTAACCGATCTAGTGTGTAAAGTACGATTTTTAAATTGTGGTCTACTCTTTCACTCCACACTTGAGTGAAAAAAAGACTTTACTTCACTCTAATCGGGGAAGTCAATTTCAATCCAAACATTCCAGTGAAAATTTAACTCCAACGAAGTTAAATTTATTTCTCTCTAGCGGATTTAGCGCGAATACTAATTTAAGCCTACACGCAACATTCACTTTACCAGCTCAACTCTAAAAGCAGCAAATCTAGAAAAATAGCCGCGCGATTCCGTTTAGAAAAAAGAGAAAGCCCGCGCATTAAATGAAATTGAATTATGCTAAAGCCTCCGCGCGCGGAGAGACACTTCCGCGGGCAGGCTCGCGAGCGAGAAAGATAAGGAAAGTAAAAGAGAGCGAAAGAGCGAGAAAGATATGCGCATAGAGAGGAGCGCGAAGCGACGGTCCCCGAGCACCACCGCGAGATAGGCCAGCGTAGGAGGGGGAGTCTGGGGGCCGCGAGAGTGCGATGGACTCGGCGTATCTGCTCCGGGGGGCCCCGCCCGGTTATGCACCTTTCCTCTCCGCGGCCCTACGTGTGTAGACGCGGGCGCGTGCGTGAGGAAGAGGAGCCGCGGCTCGCCGTAGGAAGCGAGAGAGGAGGCCTCGTCGCCGCGCGACTTTCTCAAGAGCCGAGCGCGAAGGGGGAAGAATCGAGCAGCGCGCCCCGGGAGAAAATGACTAGCTCGCTCCGCGCATTATATACCAGTTCGCTGCTCTTTTTACTATCTACGAGAGGCGAGCGCTGGCCTCTTCGGTTGCCCCGCGCGAGCGCCCGATCGTTCGCTCTACTTTTTTTTTTCTTCTCCCGGCCCGTGAGCGGCTCGCTCTGCCTCTCCTTCCGTTTATCTGCGTGCCTCCCTTTCTCCGAGCCCCGCGCTGAAGGTGCACTGCGCAGTAATGCTGCCCAGGTGTGCTCGAGGTGAGCTGTGTATACGCGCGAGTGTCTCTTCGCCGTTGGGATTTTGCAACGTTTCCGATGTGAATTGGAAAATGTTGCGTCATGGAGGAGTTATTGTGACTTATTATTACATCGCTGATTGTTTATGCGGTAGAGTCATTCCAGGCCGCTTGAGAATTGCAAATGAAACATTATGAAGTAGGGCATTTTTTTTTTAATCTAAGCGACGCGTATAATACAATCTGAGGAATATTGTTTGATCTTAATGAAATAGAATTTTTCTTTTTATCTGTCAAATGATCTTGATAAATATGAAAATTAATCGTGATAATTATAGTTGTTATGATGTTAATACAATGTTTGTTTTTTAATAGTTAATTCATTTAGCGACGATCAGTCCGGACGAAAAAGTGATTATTTAGATGAGAGAAACTTCAGCATTTTAGATTAAAACGATAGCTGCGCTCGTCGGAGGAAACTCGGAACGCTTCCTTTTTTTCTGACGGTAGATCGCTATTATGAGGTCCGCGGTATCGCGCAAAATCAGAAGGCCGGAATAGGCTCGTTTGGTCGTCCGACCGTGTCGGCTTCGAAAAATCAAGGTGTATTTAGACATGCCGATGGTCGTACACACGCACGGCCGGTAATGAGGTACAATAATTTTTCGCTGATTGTTTCATGTCGATCTGAATTGGAGTCTGGCGCTTTATCTGCTGATGAGCTAATTTCGATCAGAAATGAGGTTTTAGGGCGGTGGGCTATGCTAATTCTTTTAATTCGAGTCATTTCTGCGAGAGTATTCGCGACTGGCTTGTCTGATTGGCTTTCGATTTTAATCGTGGGAAGCAAGGCCGCCTGTTAGTCCGCTGATGGATAAAGTTTTTTTTTTTATTATTACCGACTGTACAAAATTGACTTAGCGCATTTGTGGATATTTAATTTCGAAAGGGAACAATAATTCGATAATATTTTTCACTTCGATTAAAATTAAAATAGACACTTCCTCTTTAAAATATAAATGTTATCATCTCGGTTAATTAAGTTATATAAATGATATTGACTACATTATTTTACTGTAAGTACATTATTTACACAAGTTTAATATTTTCAAACGGACAAGTCTGTCTACTAAACTAAAAATTAATTTTCATTAATAGTAATTTAAATGTTTTATATGAAAAATAGTATTTAAAATTTGTGCTGTACTATGTAAATATTTAATTATAGTAATTTGTTTAAAAATTGTCAATTATTGTACTCTATATTATCACTACATCCCGGAAGTTCGGTGTAGTATGATTATTATGTCCCGAAATTAGGTGTTAATAATTAAAACCTTCTGAAGGGACAGTTTTAATCTCATCTTGCACTTAAATATACATTGACTTTCTTCAAAATGAACAAAAAATAAAAACAATTTGAGAATTTATTGATAATAAGTATATCTAATTCCATTCGAATGTATTTTAAATTAATTTAAAAAAATGAATAATCTCACTTCCTCAACAACTTATTTCCTCCGCGTAATTTACGCTCACTCGAAGTCATCACTAACGATCATCACTAACGATCTACAGTACGAGATATTTTTTGTGATTTACAGTGCACTAAGAAAATTTGAAACTAAAGAAATAAATCCGACGTACCAGAGAAACCGGATAATTGCTAATATACTTCGCCGAACACTTTGTCCTATTAAAATATAAAAGTTCATCTAAATTACGCGAAAAATATAATTTTCTCAAATTTCCCGTACGCGCCGAATTAATCTCAAGTTTTTTTCATCGTTTCATCCGCGCGAATAAAAATTTTCCAGAAAAATTAAGCGCTCACCGCTCTGCAATTTCATATTTCCCTTTTACTACCTCGTCGCTATAAAAGATAAAATCCTAACTTTTTCGCTTGGCAGCCAATGCCGCACGATGGGGGTTGTGCAGCTTAAAAAAAAAAAAAAAAAATACGAATGGCACATAAAAGGCCGCCCTCTGAAATTCCCGCCGAAATTAATTAGCGGCTCGTGAAACGGTCAATTCTTGAAAATGTTCAATAGGAACCCAATTCAAGCGAGGGTGGGAATTTGCGCTCGGGGTAACGCCCCTCGCGCTCAGCGGAAGAATTTCTATATCTCATTACTCGAAGCGGTGCAGGAGGAACGCAGAATAGGCCGGCGGCAGGATGCTCGGCTGCGCGGATGTCGCCGCGAAAGAGAGCTAGTCTCTGCACATGCACCGACTCGGAAAGAAAAAAACCCTCGGCACTGCTCTGTCCTCTCTCTCTCTGTGGTCGGTCGCGCGTAAACTCGCGCGCCATACAGTCGTGCGCGATTTTCCGTCTCTGCGCGTCGCGCGGCTTATTTTTTTGCGCAAGTAACTTTTCTTCCTTATAACGTCGGCGCGGCTGCGCGCTCGCGTTCATCCCCGACCATTCATCCGGCTCCTGGGATGGAAAAAAACCTTACTTCCCCTCTTTCTCTCCTTTACCTTCTACCACTTTTTTCGAACGATCTTTTCTTTTTACGTATTATCTCGATTTTAAGAGTGGCTTAAAAATTTTTCGCTCCTTTGTTTCGCCATGCGAAATTGAATTATTGTCTTCTGCAGTGGAGGTAATTAAGATAAGGTGTTGCCTTTGCGACTGTGATTTATTGTATTAGTCGAATTAATCTATACCGCATTAATTATTTTATCCGATTCTTTATCTAGTAATTTATGTATACTGCTGAAAACATTTTTTTGTCAGTTTTTGATAAGTACTACTATCTGGTACTATAAATATTATATTCATACAACTATTTGGGTTGAAAGAATCGAAAAAACGAGTTTTTAAAAAAATACTTGTTTCTTTGAAATGCTGCATAATGTTGCAAACGTATGTCATATTAATTTCTATGAGAACTTCTAGTGACAACGCAATTAACAGCGCCTTTTACTTACGCATTAGAATAAAAGGGGCTTAATAGACAGAATAATATCGTTATCAAATGAAAATATCAAAATTACGATCAACCACTCAGCTTCAGCGTCCCAGTGCACTTGCATGTAGAATAATTAATCGTCAACGCAATAAATCGTTCGTTTGACAAGTCTTACACCTTTTTAAGCGTGTATGGTGTCACCTCGCTTATGGAACAAAAGAAACAAGACGTCGACGGAGATAACCGATTGTACATTGTGAAATACCTTTCACTCAGTTAAGCACTGACCACATAAAAGATATCTTATATTCCGACGCGATATAACTAAATTTCATAATTTTTAACAGCTCTTATTGCATTAAAAAATTGAAATAAAATCTCTATCTTCGCTTCGACGATCGACTGATAACATCCCGCATCGAAAGCACCTAATCAAGAAATATCATAATAGATTGTAAAAAAAATAAAAGTAACTCAAAGAAACCTAAATCACCAAGATCTCAAAAATAAAAAAAAAAAAAACTGTTACCCTTTCTAAGGCGCACTCGGACGTGCACGTATATATATCACAGTCATCGCAGGAGGACTTCGCATCGGCCCGCATCCGCGCGAAGCCGCGTGACTTTCTTTCGCGTGCGAACGCGGCCACAAGCCGATGCCCGAAAAAAAAACAGGGCGTGTGTCTCGGGCGCTGCAGCGTTCGCGGGTAGAGATCTAGGCGTGTTTTAGACGAGGAAATTGCGGCAGCGCCGAGAAGGAAATTAACGCCGCCGCCCTCCTTTCTCGCCGCGGCCGAGCGAGTGGATATAGGAGGCCTCGCGGAATATACATGCCCGCACTCACACATATACGTGTGTATATGCAGTATAGGCGTGTGCTCGCCGCTCGGCGAAACAACAGTTATATCCCTAGAACGCGGCCGCGAGAGGAGGACAGAGAGGAAGTCGAGGGGGTATCGCCAGACCGGGGAACGATCATGGAACTGCGCGGCGCGGCGCCGGTTAAAGAGTATCTCGCCCCGCAATTCTATGCAAAACGGCATTTTCTCTCCACCGCGAGTAAGTCGAGGATACCCGTCGATATGTATATATATATCTATATATATATACGTGTACATGTGTATAAACGTATATGCGCTTAGCACTTACGGTCCAAAAGTGGGTTTACTCGCTGAGAGAGCCCGAGATCGAGGATGAGTATCAAAGTTATTGCTTTGCATTGTTGTGGCTTTCGCGTGTAATTTATGGATTTACGGAATATTCTATTATCTTTACTTTTTAAATTGCACACCGATTTTTTCGTGTGTTAAGTCTTTTTTTTTTCGTTAATCTGGACGTGCTTGAGATTCATGTTTATTCCATTGACAGATCTAAAATAGAATATAGTAATTACTTTTCAGTTTTTAAAGATTTCTTAAATTTGAGAAAAAAAAAGCTTTAACGGAGAATTTATTATTTGTGTTGAACAGAATAGTCTTAAATAAAATGAATTATATATTATATAGAATTTTCTCAAGTTTTAGCACCATTGTTTGGAAATTTATTTTTATAAGTTCAGTTCACCTACAGATTCAGCCTAAATACCTGTAAATATAAATGCATACATATATGTACCTATACATTCATGTACGTATCTATAGATACATTTGACTTATTCTCCTCTGCAGCAATTAGTGTATAGTTTCGAATGCACCTCTATATGAATTCTGGCTAAAAATAGACAAATAACTAAATAAGTTTATGCATAAACTTATATTTCCTTCCTTTATTTCTAACATAAACTCCTATACGAAAGAGGTAAAAAGTACTTTTGACAAATGAGCTGCCTGAAAACTCTTACCCGCCGCAAGGAGCGTTAAATAAAATGTTAAACTGGCACGATCTGGGCTCGCTCGCGTTCACCGCGAAAATCTCGGCGCGCTCACGTTATATAGACGCGCCTGTATACTGGGCCACTTACGCGAAATTGCGTAAGGACCGCCACGGGTCTCCATAACCCGCAAGACGCCCGCGCCTATCTGCACGGAGTCACGCGCGCCCAGTGCACGTGCGAGCCTTAAGTTTCTCCCTCCAGCCCTCGCCTCTCCTCTGCCCCACGTCGGTTTTTCGCGAATAATACGCAACGGGAGATCTCCTATGTAGGCGCGTCAAGAGTTATACGCGGCAAAAGCGCTCCGTCGGCTTTACCCCGTTGTTTTTTTTTTCTCGCGAACGGAGCTGCCGGTTTTGATTTGTTTCGCCTGTGACTCTAACGACCGAGTGAATGAATGACTACGCCTCGATGGACAATAATTCTACGGGTTGCTGCATGTGTCAGAGTATTATTGTTCGCGGTGATGGCCTTTAACGGTGCTTTCAGCTTCATCGGCAAAAGTGGAGTTTTCACGCCGTATTTACGCGGAGATTTCATGGCTTTTCCTTGTGATTTCCTCGGAAAAATAAAAAAAAAGAAATTAAGCGCGAGGCACTGATTTTCATAAATAAACGTAAGTTTTAATTTCACGATTGAGCATATATTTCTTTCTTTCGATGATTTTCAGCGTGAGAAAAATAAACGAGCGAAATCGTGAATATTCAACGCAACGCTCGCTTATGCATTCTGTTGTGAGATAAATTAATTCCTCTGTTATTCGTTGCTTTATTAAACTGCAGAAGTGAAAGTAATTCTTGTCGTGTCGATCCTAGAAAAAAAAAATAAACGAAAAAAAACTAAAAAAAAAAAAATGAAACGGACGCGTAATTCAGTAGAATGTCAGGAGTGGGCGTAGTCGCATTGTCACTTTTATTTACTTACCCCACGCGTCGAGCGCGCAGGCCGTCCGCCGCAGATGACACACATTAACCAAAATTTATGCACACCTTCTGGGATTCTATAGTTACAGATGTGCAAAAAGAATTAAGCGAGCTCACGTAACGGCAGCGCACATAAAACGTACGTCGGGGCTGGCTTTGCTAAACTGTTTATGGCATTTCTAAGAAGCTAGCTTGGCTACCGCTGGCATTAAAATTGCATTCCTATTATTATAGTCATTTATTAATTTGAGCGATATAAGCGTCATAATATTTTCTGATTTATTGAATATCTGCGTTTAGATTTATTCGTATATATATGCAGAATTAGCGTAATTAATAAACAAGTACAAATAAAATGTAGAACTAATGGAAACTTTCTATTTTCGCGCCAGCAAAAAATTTCATTTACATACTTCTTTTTTACTGCATTCTATATATCAGCCTACAACTCTGAAGTTAGTTTACGAATTTCTCTGCATTCCAGTGCGCATAACATATTTTCCTTTCAATATAAACTTGAATAATATCCAGAGGGATACTCCGACGCTAGATATACAGAAAAGAATTAATAAGAAATATCTCGCAGTGCATTCAATAACATTCTATAATTATGAACCTTGTGTACACATTACAGCAATGTACAGAATATTTCTCGAATTTTCGCAATAATAACAATGGTATTTATCGAGCAAACTTCCAAAATAACAAGAGGACCGCATCGAATGTATAAAGTTTTAAAATCGAATGCTAAACGCGAATAGCATCCTCTGCACTCCTCGCGTTCATAAATTATGCAAAAACTGCGGCCCGCTTTCCTGCTTAACGGATTCGATTTGACGTTCAATTGAGCAGGTCCGCTCAGTCATCCGTGTAAGAGGTCATTCTCAACGAGCTTCCCTCGCGCGCGCGAGTTTCGCTTCCCCCCTCGTTATCCCACAGCAGTCGGGCCGTTGCATTAATGATGCCTGCTTTTTTTTTTTTTAAAGCCTCTCACTCTCCTGCCCGCTCCGGGCTCTTTCTCAATGTTTCCTGCGCGAAAAGGCGTCGCGTGAAACTCGCGCGCCGCCGATCGGGCGCCGATAGGCGGCCGCCGCCTCCCAGCGACCATTGTGTTCATGCCGACTCGCTTTTTTTCCCTCGAAACTCGCGGGCATATAGCGGCACGTGTCTCGCGAACGTTCAAACAAAATAAAAAAAGAAAAAAAAAAACAGAAAAAAACGTACGAGAGAAAAATCTCGATGCGACTGTCTAAGGGCCAGGTGCGACTTTCGGACGGCACGCGCATTCAGGAGGGGGTGAGAAACTTCAGCGTCGCAAAAAAAAAAAAAAGAGGTTGCAGAATATAAAAGAGATGCACTCTAGAACTGGAATATTTTTATATTTTATAGTTTATTAGCGCGCTAAAAATCTCGTTTTCCATTGTGCAACAACGCGCCCGCGGAAAAATGTTATAATATAGCCCATGGCGTATGTGCAAACCCGCTTCGCCGCGCGGAATTGAATCGCGAGTAAAATAAGTACAGTCGCTGATTAACCCAGTTACTCTTTCTTTTTTTTTCGCGTTTAGCAATCGCCGGATAAGGGGCATAAATTTCTGGCGACGTCGGGCACAGTTATACGCGCTATCATTCTCGCGATACGAATTCAAGCGAACAGCCGCACGCAATTAATTAAGTCGTTTTAACGGACGTTACCGCGCTCTTGCGGCCGGGAAAAAAAAGGCGCTGCTCCCTCGCCGTCGCGCGCCAGACTCTTCCCGCGCGCTGCACCTCCGCAGAGTCGCAGAAACTTGCCGCTCGTGGTACTTTTAATTAAGAAGTGCAGCGAGCGCTCGGCCGTATCCCCCTTTCCGTTGCCTTGATCGGCGACACACACGCATGCACGTAAAAATCCACACCTACACGAACGTGTTGTACACTTAAATCCACGCCTATACTCTAATACACTGAAACGTACTCGCAGGCACTCGTACGTACACACAGAAACCTACTCGCAGGCACTCGTACGTACACACAGAAACCTACTCGCACGTACACACGTACATACTTATAGTCACATACGCACGTACACACGTACGTACACTCAATGACACTTAATTCTTCCGGAACGTAAGCTCATTAACCAATGACATTTCTAGATATTACTCGATAAACCAATCAAAATGTCCACATTCAAAATATTCCGGAAGAATTAAAGGTAGTGTTGAGTGCACGTACATTCACATATACATGTTCACATAAACACACAGAAACGTACTCGCAAGCACGCACGTACGTACGTACGTAGAGTCTCATACACATGTACACACGTACACAGAAACGTACTCGCTGGCACACATGTACGTACGTACAGTCACATACTACAGTACACATGTACACACAAAAATGTACTTGCACGTACACACTTACATACATCTCAGTCACATACGCACGTACACACCTCCACACAGAAACGTACTCGCAGGCACGCACGTACGTACGTACAGTCACATACTCAAGTACACACGTACACACAGAAATGTACTTGCACGTACACACGTACGTACGTACAGTCACATACGCATATGCACACGTACACACAGATACATCATATAGACAGCATCCTACTCACACGTGCGAGGGCGCGTGGTATCATAACCGTTTCTAGAATTTCCCACGTTACGTCGCGGCACGCGCTCGACTATTACGCCTGCGAGAGCGGCGCGGGCAAACCAGTTTTGCGAGCAGAGTCGCGAGGCGGCCCGGTGATTGCTCCGGCAGGAAAAACTTCCTGCTGCCGCGCGCATACAGCCGCGGTGCAGGCTGCAACCGCCGGCACCGTCGCCTGGTTCCGCCGCGATACGAAATTGCTCGATCGAGAAAATGAAGCGGAAAATTGATTTTCGATGTCAATTTTATAAAAGTCGAGCGAGAGCTCCTCCGAGCCGGCTGTTCCATTTTCTTCGAGCGAGACTCGCTTGGCGACCTTTTTTTTTCGACGTTGCTGCGCGCCTCTAATGAGGGAGAATTTTCGACCCCAGGGAGTTTCCCGCGTGTCCCTCTTTGGCGTTTCATGTAAATATTTCGAAAACTTGGCGAAAAGTTTGCGCGGGAATTAGCTTGTTTGTGGTTAGTTCGAAGATGAAATTTTTGGAAGTAATTTACCGATCATCGTTTATCAGCTTTTAGAGTTTAAATGAAATCAACACCGATTTTACATATGCAGTGTTTTATAAAAGTTTTTTCATTGAAACGCCTCTGTATTAAAGTTTTATATGCTGCATTTAAAATGTCTACCTTGAACTTCTTAAAGCTATGAATCAAGTAGGACTGTACATATACTTGAAAGTTAATATTGAAGAAATTAAAACCGTCTTTAATCGTTTTAAAATTTAATCTTTTTAAAATTAAAGTATTGATTTTTTATTAACAATCCATCGCTTTGCTTAATTATTTAGGATGCTCTTAATTAATATCAATCCTTTCCTTTTGCAGTTCGATGTAAAGCTTCATTGGAGAATGATTAATGGAAATTACGACAAATGAAGATGCTAAAGCATTTTTTTCTTTTTTATATTTAAAGTCGGTTTACGAACTTGGACAATTTAATCTTCAAATAAATGAGGTAAGAGTTCGCCAGTCAATCAGATTTATCGACATTCATATATAAACGTCTAGATTTAAAAGCATTTCATTATTAACATTTAACTATTTTTATTACAAAATTTAATTTAATTTTCCAATAGTACTTGCAAACTTTAAATTCAATAATAAAACAGTAGTTGAAAAAATATTTATCGTAAAAGTATAACAAGAATGTAAAACACTCTGTCATTGAAAAAATGCGGAAAAACCACAAAATTCATGAGCATAAAAAATCAATGTTGAACACTATATGACATCCTTTGACGGTTCGCATGGCCATGCCGATGTAGAAATAGGAGAAGAAAAATCGAGAAGGCAGAGTCTCTCAAAGGTTTACATATTCAGCTCGAATCTTTCTCAAGTTACCGGTGGGCTCGGAGGAAATCACATAGACCAGGCGACGTGTCCCGGAAATTTGGTTTTCTGACTTGTTGGTTCGTAAAACGTGACGATTTTTTGAAATCTGGCTCTCCTTCCCTCTCGCTCCCTCTCGCCCCTTCTCAGAACAATGCGACGAGAATCGAAGAAACCTACAACTGCGTGCCTTTCAGCGCGCAACAGACGGAATTTTCCCGTGAAAGAACTGCTATCACGCTGACCGTGTTTTCTATATTTCGAATCTCTCTGTACCAATGAAAATAAAGTTGTTCGGAGAAAGTCCCGTATGAACTTTCCGGTGTCGCTCCTCCGGAGATAATCAAATCTCGTGGAAAGTCTCGAGGAAAAAAAATGAGGAAATTAATAGCGGCGCGTGTAACTGTCAAGAGTCTCGGGTTGTTGATTACAGGAACTGGCCAATTTCGACAAACGGATATTGTTTACATGCGATTTAAGTTTTTCCAAACGTAGAGCCTCATTTTTTTTCCTCACTTATAACCTATCGTCACCCGACGATCGAAGAAATAGAAAGCTCGCGTGTGTTTCCTTCGATTGGAAAAAGATTCTTAGAAAAAAGTTTAATTGAATGCATTGGGAACACTTGTAGGTCGTTAATAACAGCACCGGTTTTTCATTTATGCGTTAGATTTTCAATTTATATGTCTCATAATTTACTGCTAAGTGCTGTTCATTGTAACAGACCGCTTAAAAATGCACATTCATTTCTTAATGCTGTCATTACTTAACACAGTGATTTAATTAATCGGTATCCACAGGCGTTGGCACTGCCGCCACGTTTTTGACCAATCAATCCCTAGTGTGAAAAAGTAGACGTAAATAAGCAAATGGCAACACCATAAATAATACATTTTCTTTACACTCTCGTACGAGGAAAAATATCGAGAGCCGCTTTCTTACTATATGGAACTAGGCCTCGGATTAGCTACAGTTCATTCCATTCAGATAGCCTCGATAACACTTTAAAAAAAGAAAAAGAAAAAAACACCGCGAGTTGCGTTACAAATTCAAAGACTCAAAAGTTTGTCAGCCTCTACTCGCGCCCGTGGTCCATCAAGATTTCCCGAAGCCACACATTTTTGCCCTCTCTCTTCCTCACTCGCCGCCGTATCTCTCTATCGATATACAATCGGTCGCCCCTGCGCATAATAGACCGCGCGGAGCCGAAGGAGACATTCGAAAAAAGGCATCCGTAACGACTGAATTCAAAACGAAGTGGCACACGAGCACACATTCACACAAGCCCACCAGACTGCCAGAATTTCCGCCCACGGCTCTAATGCATGTAACGCTCGAATTGAATTCGACCTCAAAGATAGAAATCCTTTCGACGCGGCTCTCAGCTCCTCTCTCTCTCTCTCTCTCTCTCTCTTATTCTCTCCTTCCTTCGTTGATATATGCAAGCAGATCGACGAGAAAGAAGGAGAGAGATAGAGATAATGCGACAGAAAGAAAGAGGGGGAGGCCGTGGCAAGGAAGTCACGAAAGGAGCTCGACCAAGACAAACCTTGGATTTACTGCAATTGCACCGCGCGCGGGCATACACACGTGCAAACAACAGATATGCACTGCACACACACACACACACACACACACACACATACGTACACACGTAAACGGCTTTGACCACGCCCAATGTACTGGGTGTCTCAGGCAGCGCAGTTTTTTTTCCAACCCAACCCACACGCTTGCGCTCACGTACACTCGCTTACTCAGGCGCGGGCGAGGAGTTAGTGCACAAGTGCTCTATACCCTCTCCCTCGCGCTCTCCTCTCCATCCTCTCTATATATCCTCTCTCGGACCATTTCCAGCGCAGCATCGTCGCCGTCGCACGCCCGCGGCGATAGTGGAGCGCTAGATAGGAGTTCGCCCGGAGAGCCGTGTGGGCAGCTTAACGGTTAATGCTGTACGTCGCCTTTCCCTCGCTTGCGCACTGTATACGCACAGGCCGCGCGATGTATATAGCTATAAGAGCCTTTTGTGCGCGCGCGAGGGTGCATTGTCGGTATTACGCGTACATAATGCGGGATTAACATGAATTAGTGGATGCGCGCGGCCGTGGAGGAGCCCTACTCCGCGCGTGAGAGTCATGAGAGTCAAGTTCACGATCAATGCTGTCCGCACGGTGAGGCTCGTTACCGGACCGATCCTCGAGTGCAGAGGAGAGAGAGGAGGGAGGTGCGAGAGCCGCGCTGGACGGATTTGGATTTCACGTGTAAGCGGAGGAGAAAGGCGAGGCGTGCAGTTGTGCAGCCGCATCGGGTCCACTGGAACACTGTGGTAGCGAGTTTGTCTGGGAATTGGCGAAGCTACGTGCCGGTTCGCAAGGTCGTGCTGTTGAACTACGCAGCAGTTCTTCGGTGTGGATGATTTATTTCTTATTTGGTGATAAATTAGGGAGACAACTTTAGAGAGCTCTTTGGCAAAATTTACAAACAGTTAATATGCAATTGCATATGAAAGCACAAGTAGATCGACGGCTCCTAATAATAAGGGACTATTTCAGAGGTCAGGATAATAAGGAGCCTATGTTAATTTAAAATTACGAAAACATAGCTCCTTATTATTCTGAACGTAGAGATAGATCCTTATTATAGTTGATTGGAGACAAAATTATTGTGAGAATTATGCACAAAAAATATATGCGTGTATTGAACTCTTTGATCGCGGATTAGTAATAGAAATATTGATTAGATGACCAGGGTTGCGGGTCCTGGATTTCGACCAAACTTTGTAGAATGATTCTTTGGTCCAAAAAAATGAATACGT
>JAWWEN010029613.1:0-15797 GCA_035582955.1 Sycophila texana | reverse complement strand
GATCCTCGCGAGTGGCCCGCGATCACTTTACCGGCGTGTCATCAGGGTTTTTTTCCAATCCTTTGATTGGTTTTTTTCCCCTTTTTTTTTTTGAGCGAAATATATTTTTATTTTTACGCTCAACCATTGAATTTTTCTTTACCCTCGCACCTTTCCTAAATAACCAGATCGGCCTTCTCAGTTGAGGCGGTCGGTCGAATTTGGTCGACAATCGACCGAACAGCCAGCCCCAACCGATGATTAATGACCGGCGAGCCCTTTCTCTCTTTTACGCTGTTTAATAGACGAAGGTGCGGGAAATAATGGGGGGGAGGTGATTTTTTTTTTCTTCCCTGGCGATTCGATTGAATAGGAAATTGATGCGCTCGAAAACAGCGGCGGGGATGGATTTGTATTATACGGAATTTAAAGGGGCTGGGGTATATACGAATTCAAGAGGGAAAAGTTTAAGTGACTCCCTTTTCGCTCGCTTGCCTGCGCGGAATTATTTATAAATGTATGTGGGGTAAGAGCGCGAGGATAAGCAGAGGTTAGAAGTGATAACGGGACGAGGTAATTGGTGTAAACCGTCATACGGCAGTTTGACGCGTGCGTACAACATTCAAATTGACGCGAGGGATTTCCTCGCGTTATTATACAGCTGTTCGCAGTCGCCGGATAAATGTAAATCCTTTACTCCGATTGAAATTGTGAATTAATTTTAGTTGACGTCTTGCTAATTTTGTGTAATGGAGCGCTGAAAATTGGCTTATTATCTTTCGAGAGAAAAAATTGAAATTTATTTTTTTGCGACTTTCAGCAATAATTTAAAAATTTATTATTTTCGAAAATTCATATAGCGATAAAATTTTAGATTCTCCCCTCCCTTTAAAGCGAGGTTTATTAATATGCGGGTGGCGAGCAGTGCGTGTATTTTGGGAAGCGCGAGAGCGCGACACGTTAATAAGCCGTGACTACATAGGAACTCTTTGATGTGCATCTTTAATAGAGGTTCATAAAAAAAAAGTCTGGACTAATTGAAAAAATATTTATAACATCAATCAAAAAACATTAATTTGCGTCAAGACCGTTAAATTGTCTAAATCAATATTCATTAAACATTATAAAATATCGTGATTTCTCGAACAATTTATTACGTACCTATTGTAACTTATTTTCATTTGATTGATCGTAAATTCATTTAATTGATCATGCATCTTTTTCTTCCCACACACAAACGCGTATGCGTGCATCCACTGATATATTAGATTAAAATAAAAAAAGGACATAATATAATCGCGAATATCCGCGCGCAACTGCAGGCCAGACGTAATGAGGCGCATAGCTTGCTTTGACAGAATTTTCACTTTGGTATTCGCTAGCCTCGCCCGCGTACCGCTATATATTTTAAATTCGCGCTTTACTTTCAAGCTGAGTGAGCCCGATGAACAGTGAGTTCGAATGCGCCGATTTCCATCCGAGCATACCATCGAGGAATTTTTCACTCGCGCGACTTCGCAAAATATCCCGCCACACTGACCCGGTATACATCCTCTCAATTTCTCCTCCGCCCTCGCGACAATCCCGCGCGCCTAAAATAAGTCAATTATCCCGAACACCCGAGATTTCACCCCCAACCATTTCTCCCGACATCCACGCCGCTCGCACGCGACGAAATTACAGAGCGACAATATTACCGCCTCGCGTATAGAAATTTATTTGCTTTCGCCGCTCGGCAGGCGACGCGCATTAAAGCTCTCGGCATCTCTCCCCCGTCCGAGTATCCCCGCGCAAAATATTCAGCGAGCGAGCAATAAGCACCGGAGGAAAACAATTTCCAATTACCGGCCGCAGTAATTCGCGTTCCGTTTCGACTGACTCGGACGCGCGCGGGCGAAATAAAAGAAAAAGGGACAAAAGCGTGCGGGCGCCCTCGATAACAATCGGCGCAAGTCGGGCGCGCGCGCCCAGAAGACCGATTATTTCCCATCGCGTCCCCTCGGAGACGCTCGCACTCCCTGCATCGGCCGCGCGCAGACACGTGCTTTGTAAATACGTAGCGGCGCCGCGCGAAGCCCGAAACCGCCTCCGAGCCCCTCAATTGCGCCCGGGGGCGAGGGGGAGGCAAGCAATGACGTCGCAATTATGCGCGGCCGGCCGCTCGATTCAATGGCAATCCCCGGCAGGATCGAACGTGCGATTTTTTGCGCCGCGGCGCGGGAGATCGATTGTGCGCGCGCGCGCGGATTGAAAGCCTCGGCGCTGCGAAAGTGGCCGATCTTTCGCGCAGGTGGAGAACGTGCGCCGTGGGGTCAAGATTGAATTACGTCGGTTTACTTTGTTATACCCGTGTATTTGTTACTCGTAAATTGCGCGTCAACAGCGGGGGAGGTAGTGGTACGCGCGCACCGCAGAGTCGGCCGTTGCTGTCCCTTTAATCGGCGAGCGGGCGTCATTTCGATGCTCGTGCCGTTTCATTTGAATAATAGCACATGCGGCGACGGACGCATACTCGAGGAACCGTCGATGGCGGAAAGCCTGGGAGCGAAGGAGGGGGCGAACAGAAGAAGGTTAAAAATAAGGGCGAGATTCAATCCACGGATAGGCGGGTATAAATGGCATTACTTTGCCGGGAATCCGATAAGCATTCGGCCGCGTCCGCGAGCCCTTCGGACGAAAGTAAATTTGACGCGCGCAGTGGTAACGTCACCCGCGCGCCCTTTGGGAGCCTTCCTTTTGTATGCGCGTCGCTTGGGGGGGGGACGCAAAAACCTTGGCGCTCCGCGCGGGAGCAACTGCAGGAGAAAATTCGGCGGTCCGAGGTCGCTCTCATTGTGCGCCGCGACCCTTTTCGGCTCGATTAGCGCGAGCTCGCTCGGAAATCGAAAATTGCGCGCGCCCTCGCGCCCATATATATCGCAGCCGAGGGGTAGGCGGCTTAATGACACACACTCGCTTGTTTGCGCCCTGTCGGGGGGGAGGGTGGAAGGGAGAGACGGCCGCGTCAACTTTTCGCCTCCATTGTCGTCGGGTCGACGCGCGGCGATCGATTCTGTCCCTTCGTCTCCACCGCGCGCGCGGGAGGCCGAGAAGTCGGGCAGCTCCGCTGATGGATCGCCGAGCTTTCGTTGTTTGGCCTTCCAAGGAGGCGGCGGCTCGCTTTGCGTTTTTAGACCGATTTTTTTTTTTCATTTTAATTTGAAGTAATGGAATCGAGAGGACGATTGATGGATGGCCTACGGGAGGACGCCGGAACGCGCCCTTCGAATTAATTAGTGTCCTGGTCTTTTTAATTGTACAAACGCGGAGGTTGGATTTTTCCTTTACAAAGTTTAAGATGTGTGCTTTATGTCACGCGTTTGATATACATACAATTTTCAAAATGTATATCGACGAATTTGATATACATACAATTTTCAAAATGTATATCGACGAAGCGGGGTGAAGAAGGCACAGCGGAATGCGTCGCTCGTTTTTTGTGTATACAGATTCAATCACGAAGGAGCTTTAGAAGCATAAGTGGACTTATTACTTAGCTGCACTTTCGATTCCACCCGGATATAAGGGAGTACGATAAAGTCGCGTTTTTAAATTAATCGGAAATTGATATAAAGGAGCGTAGTCGAGACACGCGAGGTAAAAAAAAGTTTGCGCCACGCGCGGAGTTAAAGCGGCGCGAAGTTGTCGAGCACGAGCAAAGATCGCTGCGGGGAGGAGAATAGGAGATGGGGAGAAGGGGGGCTGTTTCGCATGCCACGCAAATGGCATACATATGCGGCGGAACACGAGGGCATATAATGCGACCGAGCGGGAAAGCGCATTGCATGCTACGCCCGGATTCAAAAGACAAATCGTCATCGTAAGCGTCGTGTCACGCGCTCGCACTCGCGAACTCACGTATCATCGATCCGACTGCGTCGTCAGCACGAATTTTAGCACTGCCAAGGTCACTGGATGCCTTTCTCGGTCGGGCGCACTTCGCTCGCACTTGAACCTTTGCGGATTGTGTGCGACGGCCGGGGGAGGAGATACCGCCGGCGTGACAGGTGTTTTCATTAAAGTAAGATTTGTGCATTGTCAGGGCAAAACTATTTTTGGAGCGCGTGATAGTTTGTTTGCCCTTTATCGGGGATTAAGTACTTGAAGGAAATGAAATACGTAGTGCGTCGGCATTTTGGCGAAATCGAGAAAAAAATTTATATACTTTTGTTACAGTCAACGATAAATTCTTAACTTTACTAGTAGTAAATTGGTTGCTTTATTTTTTATCTACGCTTATTTATTCATTGAAATTCAGGCATAAATATATATAAAAAAAAATTAGGAGACTACAAATTTAAGATAACGTTAACAACATAAATACATAATCAATAAAAAAAAAATAAATAATAGGAAGCGCTTTATATTAAGAACAAATATATGATGTTTATAACTGAATTGAACTTATATCAATGTTTTATCCAATATTCGACACTAATAAGTGATCAATTTCGATAAACGTACTCTATATCAATAATTTACTTAAATTCCCTAACATCTAATGCACAAAAGCTATCTGAACGGTTTACCTTATACAGGTGGCACTGAAGGTGCAGGTGCAGGTTGCTGTTGGTGAAGAAAGTATAGTAGTTGTTGCTCATTAATTGTACCTATTGCGGGTGCAAGCAGTGATTAACTTTAAGGACCTCTTGAAGTACAACTATGATTGGTTAGGATTGTCCCTTTAAATCGTGGCCACCTCTGACCTTTCGCATTATCGGCGATCTTACTCAAGTATTTACCATTATGCTATTTGAATCAATAGAACTGCCTTTTCCGGAACTATTTAGCTTGCAGACGTGTTTCACAGTTGACGATTTATTCAAAAAAACGCATCAACAATTATAATTACCGCCAATTATTAAATATTAATTATTGATTATTGTAAATTGAACAAACTTTTATATTTGAAATTTGTTGCTTGAAAAACAACAAAAGTAACAATAATTAAATTTTACTATATAGTTGCATTAATGTTTATGTAAAATGAGTTAGCAATTATAGCATATTTTTTCTACTTTTCGAGTTTGTCCTTGCTTTAGTAAAGACTATAAATGTAACATTTTTCTGCGTGAATAATGTGAATGCACTGCGCTTCTGATTTTTTTATATAACGATAAGACAAATTAATGATTTATAGAAACGGACAGTAATTATGTAAAAAATTATCATGAAAAAATTTAATTTATTTATAATTGCATTTAAATAAGTTAATTCCAAGCGGTAAGTGATAATGGTAAAGTGGCATAATTTTTAATCGGAATCCCTTTTGTACATCGTGTTTGATTCGCGACGAAGTGAAGTGTGTAATGCAGGGCGACCCATTCGGTTATTGTATCACTGGGTTATTGATTAGTTAGCACTTTATTATCACTGTTGATTCGTGCGGCTGCCGTCGAATAATCGTTTAACCCATACAGATAAACAAGCGCGTTGATAGCGATATAGTATTAACGTGCCACCTGTTTCACGTTCTTCAGAAGCCTACGGGGATTGAATTTCGAGACCGTTAAATGCCGAGAGTAATTCAGTTTCAAGTACTTATTCACTTGGTAGTTTGCCATACATCCTTTAAATCTCGTTAATTCGGATGCTTTCGGTGCCGTTTCGTGCTTTCATCGCCATTCAACTCTTTTATAATTTCCCTCTTTCTTTAACGCCGCTGCAAAAAAAAAAAAATGTCTGAATTTCTTCTAAAAAAAAAGAAAAAAAAAGAAACACGATAAATTGAAATAAACCTACAATACTAGAATAGTCGCGGTAAGAATTACGCAATCGCTTCGATCGAACGAATTAAGATTCTTCCACTTAGTGCATTTCTTTTTTTTACGATTTCTACTTAAAAATTTAACAATCCCGTACCTTAATAAGTAAAAAAAAAGAGGAAGGGATGTAGTGCTACGTGGGGCTCGTTTCTCACGTTATGAAAAAGTAAGGGAGGGTGAGGAGGAAATCGAACGGACATAATCAGGCAGTGGATAGCCCGTGGAACGGTTATGCATGGGGTCGTATATATATGGGGAAAGACGGAGGGGAAGGAGGTGTGCGCACGGGAGTTGGGGCACCGCTGGCTGTGTGTATAGTCTATATATATATTGCATCGCGGATCGTAAATTATCAAACGAGGAGATCGTGCAAAGGCAGCGCGCAGCTCCTTGCGTGTAGCCTCCATTACACGTGTTCCGGGCCCTTGATGTACGTGTATTACACACGTGTACACGCACGCGGGTAAACGCGAGTTGATGCTGAGCAGAGAGAGAGAGAGAGAGAGAGAGAGAGAGAGAGAGAGAGGCGAGGAGACAGGCGAGACAAGACGTTGGGAGGCCACGCAGCTGCTTCTCAATGACCGGTTGTGTATTATTATTTGCCGACAAATTGGCCGCGGAAAGTGCTGTCTTTGATTTATTAGAGATTTTTGCGGGAAGGGGTTTCAATGCAGTTCTAGAAAATATTGATCTGGTTTCATTTTGAGTGAATTTTGGTTACTACACGGAGAGAAAAGTTCTAGTAAAAATTACTAAATACTGTTTTGTAACGCAGGGACAGACTCGACAAATCAAAAATTTTACTATCCACTTTCATTCTAGTAAATTTTTTATTTGTCGAGTCTGTCCCTGCGTTAAAAAACAGTATAGTAATTTTTGCTAGAACTTCTCTCTCTGTTAAAATGCACGTTGATTTGATGTAAAATGCATGGTAAAATAAATTAATGATAAAACTGGCATTCTAGTAGAAATCAGAAGTCACTTTTGAGTCACAAGGAGTTTGTAATTGACTGTTAGTGAATCGTCTATAATGGCTAAAAATACATTTAATTTTATAATAAATTACCATATATACTTATCAGGACCTGCACTATAGGAGTGAGTAAGTAAAATTTTATGAATTATCAAAGTAAAACTAACAATCTACTCGCAGTTAATAAGTGTACATTGATTTACTTTACACTGATTTTCAAAAAATTTTGCTATTTCCCTTTTAAAGTTACACAGTTATATAGAATAGTACATTTTAATGTATTCTAAAATAACTGAATTAATTATGAAAGCAAATATCGACTTTGTTATCGTTTCTGAAAATGAAAAAATTACTAGACTTATAGTAAATTAATCACTTTAATTGAAAAATGTATCTAATTCAAATATGGTATCGTTAATCACGCGACAATATAAAAGTGGCACTTAAAACTTTAATTATAAGAGTAAATCAACATAACGAGCGTTTACGCTAATTTGGGAACTATAAAAGTGTTGTTTGTTTTGAATTAAAGAGATTTAAAATCAACAAAGGGAACACCGACCCGACCCGAGCGAGTGCAGGGAAAGAAAAAAAAAAAAGTTCGAAACAAAAAGAATAAGTCATCGCCGCAAAGAGAATGTAAACTCCCAACTACGCTTATCGCTGAATCACGTTCAACTTGTTGCTGCAATTCCGACAATCACGTCACCAAAAACTTGGTGTACTCGAGTAAACCAGGAAACGCAACGACTTGAGTGCATAGTCGGCGTAGCCAGAAGGAGAGAAAAAAAGAGAGAGAGAGAAAGAGAAAGGAAGAGAGAAAGAGAGGGTTTAGAAGCCCGCACTCGTAAAAGAAAGCGAAAGCGAATTGAAAGCGGAGCAGGCAGAGGCCGGGCTCGTTTTAAAGAAGATACAGCAAAGTACGAGTGAGCTCCCGGTACAGCGAGGGTGGCAGGGGGAGAGAGGCTAAAGCGGTACGCGCAATATAAACCCTTATCGAAATCGTGATTCAGCCCGGCTGCCGGGGCAGACGGAGGAAGAGAGCGCACTCTACTCCGGAGACCCTCTAACCTATTAACATCCATATCACAATAACAGATACACGTGTACGCGCGCGTACGTGTACGCGGCGTGCCTCCCTCGCTTATTCCCCCGAGTGTGTGCCCTCGCTCTTTCCCTCTCTCCCTTTCTCACTCTCACTCCAGCGCTCGTTTCTCTCGCCACCCGCGCGCTCTCGGTACACGCACTCGCTCGGTACCTACTTTCCTCCCTTCGCTGCCACCCGCTCACTCTCTCTCTATCCCGCATTCCCTTTCTACGGTGTCACGAGCCGTTCCCTCTTGCTTGCGATTCATTGCCGTTTGCGCCGACTGTTTTGTCTTTTATTTAGTTTTTTTTTTTACCCTCCTCCCCCTTCCGATGGCAAATTTTTTCGGGGCGATATGCGCGACTCGTTCGTTTTTTTTTTTTTTTTACTGGAGCGCTTATTTTTAAGCCAGTGGGAAAGAGCTCATCGCTCGATCGGGGAGTAAAAAATATGGGTCACCTGTTTGCCGAGTTTTTTTTTTTTTTTTTGTTTAATACTGACTCGGCACGGGTTCAGTTTTTGTATATGTACACTTTACATCTTAATTAAATTGAAGCAGATAATTTTTCGTGCTACAAATTAATTTCCGTTTTATTACTCGTAAATTTTTGTTGGTCATTGTGACGTTTTAATCTGAAATTAAATTTCCCGAGGTATTTTAATTAGCGCGATTTGAATGAAACAGTCGAAAGAAAAGTAACGAGGGAAAGCGCATGGAGAAGCGGTATATATAGGACGCGCAAGAAAATAACGTTGCGAGAGTGAGAGTGAAATGAGGGAAGAGGGGAAGAAGGAAACAATCGAGCTCGTCTTTTTGCCTTTCATAGCGTTTCATCGCGAAGCGAGAGTTGGTCGAAAAGTTTGCTCGACTTTTTACCCCTTAAAGGACGATGTATCATGTGTGTTATCAAACACGAGTCGTTTAAGGTTCTTGTCACGAAATTTCTTGCAATATGTGTGTACAAAGTTTTTTTTTCCCTCGCCCCCAATCCCGATGTATCGATGAAAAATTGCTCGGGTGACAAACTGGAATTTTTCCGAACAATAAAAGCTGCTCTCGCCTTTCCTCTTTGGCCGTCGTTTTATTTAATGCGTTATTCATTTTCAACGGACTTGCGCATACGAATTGTTTACGACTCGACCCTCACCAGTGAAAAACGCCGCTTTATCATCGTAAAAGTTTCGCGCTCGCAACAACTACTACTGCGCGCGAATGGGTACATTCCCTTGAAGAAAATATCCTTTAAAGAGACATAGCTACATGCACACAAAGTTTCATTGACCATAAACAAATATATACGTATACGCGAGAAAGTGAAAGCCTTTAGAATTTATCTTCGGCGAACTCTCGCGCGTAGTTTTCCGAGAAAATTTAAAAAGTTCCCCCCGGACTTTCGAGGCACTTCGCCGCATTAATGTCATCGCTATAAGTAGATACTCCTCGGCGGCGGCAAGGCGCTCCTTTCCCTCCCTAATTGAAATAACCCCGGCTCACGAGCGGGACCCTCTCGGCTCACGACCGGCTTCATTACGCTCCACCGGGCGAAAAATACAAAAGCGCCAAGATTTACAAAGCTCCATAAAGTGCTCGCACGCCATTCTTCGCGCTTATTGTCGCGCGCTTTACGCCCGCGCTCTCCGCGTTGTCCGCTTTGGAGTGAGGCACGGGCGCGCGGGCTACACCGTCCGGCCAATAAAAGCGCGTCGCCAGCGAAGCGAAGGGAAAAAGGTAAAAGAGAGGAGGGAGGAAGAAAACCATAAAGAAAAGAAGTCGCGCGCGAGCCGGGCAGTTTCGCGAGGATTTACGGCGGAGGCGCGCAGTAACGACTCGGCAAAGACGTGCTAACGAGTGACATCTTGAGGCCGGCGACGGCGTCGCTCGTCGTCGCGAGGGTACCGTTAAAACAATGCGCCTCCTCGTCGTCGTCGTCGTCGTCGTCGTCGTCCCTCCATCCATCCCTGCCCCCGTCGCCACACTGCAATCGCTGCAAAATGCAGACGGAGGGGGCGGTGGGCGGGCGGCGCGATTAAACTGCAATCGGCGGAGTAATCCGTCCGGTGACATCGACGCGGCTGCCACCGCCGGCGGATTAAACCGAGAGAGGGCCATAATTTGTCACGTCGCCGTGTGTATAACGCCGGGCCGAGTGTCCCTGTGTGCGCGTGGGTGTGGCGCGCGCGATGCGGAATGCCGCACGAGCTCGGCTATCTCGGGGGGGCTTCCGCGCGGCCGATCTCTGACGTAGGAGCCGCGCGCTTCGGCCGGGGATCTAATGAGACGCGAGCCTCCCGTCCGCTGACGTCACCCCGGTCGCCTCGACACCGGCACCGCGTTTAAAGTTTCAATCGAACGCGCCCGTTCCATTGGCCGCGAGGCGCTGCCCGGGATTTAAATGAGACTCAGACGGATCGTCCCTTAATAATTCAGCGGGTGATGGAGTCCAACGGCACGATGGCTGCGATTGTATCGATTATTCAGGAAAATCGCGCGCGCGCGCGACCAGAAAAAGATCCACCGGCAGCTCGAAGAATTAAAGCGAGTTGCGGAGAAACGGGCGAAGGATTTTGACGATAATACTCGCGTCAGATGGTAGACGGGGAAATAAAGCCGTTCGTCGCCCTCTGACCGACTGCCGCCGAGTTAAAATAATTACGATGGCCGCGCGCACTGGAAAAAGGGGGTGCGCGGTGCGTACCTCGTGTATATATCGTTCGAATGGCCTCGTAAAAGCCCTGAAAACTTTGCGACGTTCTCCCTCGCCTCGCTGAAATCGTGCGTAAAACTCGCGCGGCCGGGACGACCCCCATCATCGGGGCACGCCGCCGCCGCAGCACAATGGGTATCGCATTCTGCGTTCTCGCGGCGCTGCGGCCATTACGCGCGGCTTCGCGTTGCCATCGCGGCGTGCTCTTATTGCGAGGGGTTAGAGCACGTGAGGCCTCGCCGAGCGCATGCCCCCCTCGTCGCAGGCGCGCCCTCCCTCGCACCCTCGCGCGAGCGCGCGGCGAATTGATCCGTTAATTGCTTCTCGGGAAACTGCGCCGCGGAGCGTGCGGGGGCCCCGGCGCTCGTTTCGTCGAGGGATAATTTTTCACGTCTCTGCAGATCCGCGACGATTGCTTTCGGATGATGAGCCCCGCGCCAGACTACGGCGCGGCGTTTGCTCGTTAAAGCTCGACTTTAATTGAGAACGGACGCCCTTCCGTGAATGCTGACGCTACATGCGGGCATTTTCGACTTAATAAGAAATTTAACATTTGTGACTTGGCGCTAATTTTGTTGTTCCTGGCGATTTTTCGGATTAAATAGTTGCGATACAAACCTATGGCGGATTTAATCTATTTTTACCAGCAGAGAGGAAAACTTTGTGGGTCGACTTTTTTTTTCGTAAAATTATACTGAATTTATAAAAAGAAAAAATTTTTTCTGTGCTTAGTCACTTATCCTATGATCAATAATAATTTTCAAGAAATATTACCACTTGTTCGAATAATTATTCGATACGTTATCACTTTTTCAAATATATCATATAATCTCAAGATGAGTATGTAATTCTAATTACTTTCAAACATTTTCTTCAAGGGTATTTTGGCACTATTACATGCAAAACGGTAGTGCAATATATCCAACATAAATGGTTTGTTGAAAAATTTTCAGAATCAAGGAAGTATTTTTAATTTCGCCCATCTGGAGAATATTATTGGCTATACCATGAATTCTGCCAAATCGGGTCTGCGTTACTCCGCGATGGTTTCCAATCGATACCCAGCGCCATTCATTACCCATCCAAATGATAATTCAGTTAATTAGCCAATAATGGGGAATAAAAAAAAAAGCTCTTAATTCGCAATTAAAGGAAGAAAGCGGCTATCGAGACCGATATACCAGAAATTAAAAGACCGATGGCGGTAAGGTGAGTAGAGGGGGTTGAAACAAATTTTACCGTCCATTAAACCGCTGCGCGCTGCTCCAATGCGCTCTCAGTGCGCTTTATCGGCAGCCCGGCAACCTACTAATTACCCTCGAAATAAAAGCCCAAAGTAAAGCTCGCATGAAAGAGACAGGAGCGGAAGCCCGGCTGTATAATGGACTCGTATATAGGCGTCCTCGCCACCACGTCGCGCGCACACCCCCTCGGTCGGTCGCGCGCGCGCGAGTACACCCCCACACACGCACACTTTCACAGGGCCAGTGGCTCATGGTATCGCTTAAAAGTATCCAAATCGATCTCCGCCGGCCCGACGCTCCGATCGAGCGTAAAACTTCGGCGCCCACCCCCGCGCTCCAGCCCCGCCACCCCCGAAACAAGCCCATTATTAACCTACCGCAACACACATCGACCGGCCGCGCGTGTATTATGCGCCCGCACGTGTAGATGCGCGGCTACGTGCGGTCTTCCAAGTCGACCCCTCCATCGGGTGGCGGCTGCCGCAGCAATGTCGTGGCGCGTACATGCCACCCGCGAGCCTCGTATCCCCCGACCGCGCTGCGGATCCGAAGTCGTTGTGCCCAGGGGCCACGGGAGCGTGGCCGATGCTTATTATTAAACTTGGGCGAAAGACGTTTGATGCCGGCGACGACGACGCCGGGGGTCCCCCGATGTAATAAAAAGTACGGCCGAAAAAGAAGAGGGACGGGTGCTTTGATACTTTCCTCGAGTTGGCAGGGCACTTTTCAGCGCTGACAAGTGGTCAGGATGTGTAATGGGACGGTAAGAGTGTAAGTTCACAAAAGGCGCCGAGGGGAGTGTTTTAATGTGTCTCTCGTCTCGGTTTATGTCCACGCGGGCTTTTTCGAGTATCGCCGGGTATCGCATTTCCGTTGATGCCATTGTCAAATTTAGCGGTATTGAATTGCACGCGTGGACGCACTGCGATGCTTCTTCGTGATACGACTCCCGGATTCCCAAGACGATACCAATAACACTAGAGATTTTTTCCTTAAATGCCGTTCTCCGTTAAATGATCGATACAACTATTATTACACACAGATAAAAAAGAATGATTTAAGAAAAAAATCATCATTTACGTGACAGTCAATTTTCTGATGTCGTTCGTCATAAGTAAATATTTCTTAGTAGTAAAGAAATATTTATTAATAGATAATACATGATTTCTTTTAATGCCACGCCTTATATCTTACAGCAAATAATCAATTTCTTAACTGTTAATTGATACACAGAGAGAAATGTCATAGTAAAAATTTCTACTATATAAATAGCAATTTTTACTATGTACAAGTAAATAACAATTTTTACTATGTTTTATAGTAAAAATCGTCATAGGTCGAGTATAGTATGTCCCACTGTTTCTACGGAACATAGTAATTTTTACTATAAAATTTCTCTCCGTGTAATAAATTGATGGTGATTTAAAGTCACATTCATTAATTATTAAATTGTCAGAAAGGATTCTTTTTATCTGCGTACAGGGTGTAACACGAAAACAAGAAAAGAGTCACTCGGGGCAGCAAAATTTAGCAATCGCAGGTGCCACTCGGTCAAACAGCCCTCTAAACTCTTGCGTGCACTGCGGCGTACAAGCGATTGCATGCCCCCGAGATCTCGAGGGTCAAGTTCCGAGCGCGTAAAAAGAGTCGGCGCAGCTGACGTGCAAACTCTGACGGCCACACACACACACACACACACCCACACCGATTGCTGAATAAAGACAGCGTCCAGCACGAGGGAGGGAGCGTCGGTGGCGGGCCATCAGGCCTCTGTAGGTGCAGCGTTTATCGGGTCGCTCGTTAGAAGCCCGAGCGAGGAATCTATTATTCCCCTGGACACCCAGTGCATCAGGGAGCGAGCGCGAGAGGGGCCGAGGCTGGCCGGGGGGGGGGGGGAGAGGAGGCGCGCTCGGGATAGATAGGTAGATAGATGGGGCGGCCAGATAGATGCACACCAGGCCGCGCGCGCCCGGCATATCGGCTCTGCCGCCGCCGCCGCGCGGAGAGGGTCGGCGGCGGCGGGAGGAGGAGGAGGAGGAGGAGGAGGAGGAGGTTGAAAGGGGGCATTGCACAGGTCGGTGGGCGGACGGGCGAACGCGGCGGTTCTCTCTCGCTGATTACGTCGCGGCCGGGAAGCGCGCGAGCGACAGAGAGGGCCGCTGCCGCCGTTAGGATAGCCGCCTCTGGGCTGCCGCCGCCGCTTCTCTCTCCGGATAGCGAATATCCGCAATGTCCTGGCAGCCTCTCTTGCCCTCTCTGTCCCGCTCCTATCGCGCAGCCCCATTCTCTTCGCTCGGTTGACTCTTCTCGTCTCGCTCGCTCCCGAGGCCCTAAGCTAAACCCCAGCCTGGATGGGGCTGCAGTTCGCGCGCTACCGGGACGAAGAGAGACGGCGGAAAGGCTCGCCGCCTCTCGCTTGCTCGCTTTGGTGCCCGCTATGTGGGTTAGTCTAGCGTCTCTGTCTGCCCCTTGATTGCGAGACTACGCTGGGATCGAGAGACTTTGGTTGCCGCCGCTGGTCCTCGCTCTCCTCTGCCTCACCTCGTCCCTCTCTAGCGAGCGCGACCCTCGCCCCTTCTCTCTCTCTCTCCCTCGCGCAGACCTTCCCCCCTTCGTATCTTCGTCTCCCTCGGAGTCTCTCTCTCTCTCCGTCTTGCGAGAGTCGCGAGGCAATTAGTACACGGAACACTCCGCGTTAACCTGATTATTATGTACGTGTATCGGTGAACGGAGGAAGCGCTCGTAAAACTTTTCGACGGAGTGGCCCCCCCCCCCCCAACCCACCAAGCGCTGCAGCTTTTTCGAGCCGAGTCGACCATGCAAAGTAAAATGATTCGTTGTACGATGCGCGTGCTCCGGCTGTTTCCTTATGGCTATCTGCGAAAGTCGACGCCTTTTCGATTTGAATCGCTGATCCGCGGAAAAATTTCGAGGGATGTCTGTTTGCGCCGCGGTGAAATGAGAGCTCGTGAATAGTGGGGAAGTAACTCGCGGTTGTAATGCAAACAGTCGAAGAGTAGTAATTTTCCAATTTGATGCAACGATTTCATGTGAGCAGGTTGCAATTTCGCGCGGACTTTATGTGGATTCAATGTGCAGATATTACAGGATAAACTGTTATCGTCTACTCCTAATACTAGTGTTTATGCGGTTTCGTATGATTGTAACGTAGCGGTTTAAGCGCTGAATGATATTTCCGTATTACTACTGTACTACTACTGTATTCATATAAGCGATCATAACACACTGCGCTAAGTGTAACAACACAATCGTGCCGCATTATGAATTATTCACAAGGTTAAACGATATTACACGCTTATCAAATATTTCCATAAATCATAAACTTACGAAGAGGTATGTTTTTTTTTTTTTTTACCTAATTTAATTATTTTTTTGGATTACAACAATCAAATTGTATTAAGGGGATCCACAGCTATTAAAATGTCGGATAAAAAAATCATCTATAAAAAGAATACACTAATTAGTATACTTTCACATTGTGTATATAAATATATAAAATTTATGATAAAATAATTCAATGTAAAGAAGTTTCTAAAACCAATTTATTTAATGTAATGTTATTTATAAAATTTTGGCTTTTATGCAACCTACAGCTCCAACGATTGCACAAATTTTGGTGTGGCTGGGCTTAAATTATTGGTAACTAATGTTATTTAGGCCTGAAGAATTTCAAACCAAAATTATAATACGTGTATCCACTTTGAAAAGTACAGAAACAACGTAATTTCATCAAAATCAAGAAATTTAAGTAGTTTACAAACTTTATCAGACGTACATACAAATAATTTTAATTTCTGTAACTCTTCAGACTTAAATAACGTTATTTATTAACAAGCTAGTCCCTCAAAGATCTATTCAGTCGTTGCGACTCTAGGTTACTCCAAACCCAAAATATTAATAATTTATCATATACTAGATCAGGCGCGCGCTTCGCGCGCGGAGATTCGGTTTAGAGGTTATCGCATAAACAATAATATAAATAAT
>JAWWEN010029582.1:0-15807 GCA_035582955.1 Sycophila texana | reverse complement strand
ATATTTTATACTAAGTACTTAAAGGGATTCAAGGTACTTTTACAAAAATATATGATCATTTCCTGCACAGTGGAATTAATAAATTATTCTCGAGATGTTGTTATTCACCTTTTAAGCGATCTTTTCTCAATGCTACAAATTTTTCGACTCAAATGATGATAAAGAAAAAACAAATAGTTGTTTATAGTTGAAGATTTTAGCGTCCATCCGTAAAGATACTTTATAATTGATCGATCGTAAAGTATAAAGTCCAGCATAATGGAATGTATAAAACAAAAATAAATTTGTGAATAAGTATTTACTATAATGTTCACTTGAAAATTTTTGCAGAACATTTTCAAAATGTTCTCAATTGAAGACATTACAAATTAAACTTTTTCTCTTCTTGATCTTTTCTTTGTATTTTTTATTCTTTCGATGCCATGTTTAAACATTTTTAAAATGTTCCGCAATAATTTATATACGCGCTGAATGTACGTACACTGAGAGAAAAATTTAGTAATTTTAAGTAAATATTTATTTCAATAGTACTTGTTAAATATTTCCTTAAATCGAGTAATTATTTTTTTGAAACTACTACATTTATTTAGAAATGAATAAATTCACTTAGTTTTAAAGAAATATATTCTTGATTGAAAGAAATATTTAACAAGTACTATTGAAGTAAATATTTACTTAAAATTACCAAATTTTTTTTCAGTGTAGCATAAGTAAGCACTTATAACAGAGTTTTCAAATGATTTAAACAATTTTTTGTTAGGGTGATTCTGGAGGTCCTCTGATCGCCGGCGGAGAAGTTATTGGAGTCACATCTTGGGGTGAGGTTCCTTGTTTGGGCAATGCGCCATCAGCCTACGTCAAAGTTTCTCCGTTTGTCGATTGGATACAAGATGTTATTTCTCATAATTAAATCGAACGCCACATCAACTGAACAATTAAATAATAAAATATGAACGTTTCATACATAAATGCAATTTTTTTGTCTTCTCACTTGACCTTATACCTAAAGGTATACAATTTCATAATTTATCTTTGAATTTTACCAAGAAATACGGTAATTATACAATGATATAACAGAAATTTATAATGAAGGATATCTTTGAAGTCTGTAGGAGGAAAATCAAATTAACAGCTAATGATACTTTTACAATTCGGTCTGAGTCTTTATAAAAATATAACAAAATTTATACAAAAAAAAAATTATTTTTTAAAAAAGCTTTAATTAATATTGTCAGAGAAAATTACGAAGGGTTCAACAAACAGAACGAGTATTATTCGAAACATTAGTAAAAAAAAAAAAAAATTTCTTTTATCAATAATAAGGAATATAATGTTAAAGAACCCCCAAGATTCCTTCCACAAAAATCTCTCTAATTACTTTGTCGAAGAACGTCAAAATCATCTGCCATTAATCCTAATTCAGTATAAATTAAAGGTGTAAAGATATTGACAGATTTCGAGGCACGATACTACAATTACTATCAGGACGGAAACGATTAAAAAAAAAAATACAAAAATTTATAACGAAGGAAATATTTTTTCAAACTACAAAATATACTTATGTCACAAACAGCGCGAGAGCAATTATTAATCCCTATTAAAACAAGCAGCGAATTAGACGACAGTTTCTACTGCTCTTCGGCACGACCGATCCGTCGTTCACGTATATATAGTGAAAAAAAAAAAATATTTTCGTAATAATCGCGAAATCGCCTATCTTACTATTATTTTGTAGTGTAACTTCCTGTTGTTAGAGAAAACACTGACACGCGATTTTTTCGTCTGATGATTGACACGTGGCGACCGCTGACTCCAGCTGACAATGTGTATAAAAGTTGGACCTTTTTACGACTTGGGCCAGTCCTGATTTTACGACGCTTTGACATAAAGTCTAGTGATCGAAAGTATCCGTCAAAATGTTCAAGACCGTACTCTTCATTGCTCTCTGCACTTTCGTCGTAAGTTAATAAATAATTATTTTATTATTTTTAAATATCATTTTTTTACCCTGTAAATCTATGGAAATGTGAAAATTTACTTAGAAAATGTGAATAATTGCTGAAATTGTTTATGTACGCAGATTGCTGAGTGCAAACATACCGAACAAGAGCACCGCAGGGTGAGTGAGCAAAATAAAAATTTCACCATAATTTCGTCGTCTCTGACGAAGAGAAGAACATTTCTATAAAGGCATATTTGTCATTAAAACTTATATACTTAGGGTATCATACGAATGATATCTTATAATGATGTTTATCAGAGTTTATTTTCTCTAGTGCTTAAAAAATAATAAACTTAAAAATTAATAAAGTTTGTTTAATAAAGTTTGTTAAAAGATTGTTTTGCCATTCGTTGCACTATTCTTCCCCGGATGGTTTATGTTATTAAAACTTTTTTTTTAAATTGAATTAATTTACCATAACAATTAAGTGCATACAAAATTTCAGGAAGCAAGACAAGTAGATGGCATGGCAAGTACGTTCGGTCAAATGGCAGAAAAGGGTGCCAAAGCTTTCTCAGGGATGATGGGTGGTTCCGCTGGAATGCCACAAATGCCACAGTCGCCCAACATGCCGGTATTTAGTCACTAACGGAATTTGATTTATAATATAAAATCAGAGCATTTTAAATAAATTGCAAATCATTTTTTATAGGGAATGCCGGGAATGCCGGGAATGCCTTCTGGTCGTTGAAAGTTGGAAGCTAATCCATTGTACATTGAAATAATGTTATTATAGTAATGCACCATGTGTAGAAAAATAAAAAGAATAATTGCACATATTTTTTGACTGCATATTTTATAACCAACCTTTTTTCGTTATAAGGTGGATATAAATTTCTTTTTCTATGAGTGCAACAATCGTATCTCGGCAATATTAAGAAAATCCTGCCAATTATTGACACGTAGCTTCCTTCATAAAAAAAATGATTGTTTTAAAGAGCTTTAAAAAATTCCAATGTAAAAAGACAGCTAATTTTATGCACTTTCATGAAGTTTTGGGTTATTTTTTTCATACATTTTTAATTAAATATGTAACTTATTAAGCGTAGCCAAAATCATCAGCATTGATAAATAGATACCTTCAAATTAATCACTCACAAATTATGCTGATACGGTGTATATAAAATATTGCTTCTTCGCTTTTCGGCGTTTTTATTTAAGTAATTTTAATGTTATCGTGTATTTATGTGTAGAATTATTAATGACTAGTCGAACAATCACTGGATTCCATTCATAATTATAATTAATTTCAAATAGCAATGAAAGACTGAAAGACACAATAGGTTACGCAAAAATTATGCAACTTTCGTGCGCTGGTTTCTTTTTTTACAAACATAAATTTCTTAAAACCTTTGTACGTTCTAATAATTTCAAAGATAATGTACTGAAAGTTCTGGCACAAAGCAACTTTAAAATAAATTAATGATTCTATTTCACAACTAAATGCTTGAAAAGAAAAGATTACAGAACTAATTTCTTGGAGCAAGTAAACGAAGAATTAGTTCATACAGTCAATAGTACTACTTATACAAATTTTTATTGCTTAGTAGTTAATAATAATAACAGTAATAATAATCGTAATGAATCAGTTCATCTAGTAAGTATATTAAGAAACCTCCTTCGCAATCAAACTCATTATAAATTTTTATTGCACATCCGCATTACTTTTAGGATTCTGCAACTGACTTGAATCCCAACATGAAGTGCAACAATATAACGTGATAACATCTTAATTTCACGGTATTGTTCATTCTGTTGTAAAAAAGCAATGAACATCATCAATACCTTAAGCAAAATGCAATATTTCTGAATATATAAAGCAACGAGACGAGAATTTTCTATCCACTATCGCGATGAAAATACTCGTGTTGATGGCAGTTTGTGCTTTTGTTGTGAGTATCGCTTGAATGCACCTTATTTGGTCAAATGAAGTGAAAAAGAAAATTAATTTATTTCCCGTTATTTAATAAATAATTAAATAAAGAAGTTATCGTTAATATTTTTTTTTTACACTGCATCAAATTTAATTCTTCAAGAACGAGACCCGAGAATGGCAATGTTTTAACAAAAATGTCGAATTTTTTTGGTTTGCTTTCTTTGACGCAAGATTTTGAGGAAGACGTTGCCATTTAAAAGGCACGTTCTAATGGAAATAACTTCGGTCGAGTGCAGCATAACAAAATATACAATGGCAATAAAATTGATTTTCAGTGCTGGGTCGAGAGCAAACCTCAAATCGATCCCCGTATTCGAGTGAGTATATATAGTTAATATTATAAGTTCATCAGAAGTTATTAACATTATTAATGGAAAAATTACAATATAGTTTCTTGTAAAATTATCGAGAACTGTAACAAAATTTATTAGATTTACAGTAAATGATACAAGAAACAATTACAATATCTCCAATAATGTTAGTCAGTGAGAACAATAAATAATTTTATCTCCGTGTAGTATTGATTCGGGAAATGGAATTTGCTTTAGACTATGCGTGGACAACTACCCGGTGTACCTGACTTGTCAGCCTTGCCACTGAACCAAATAGGAAATCCCGACATTATGATGGGAGCCGTTCAAGAAATGCAAAATATGGGTACTGGAGTAATTCCTGATGGGCTGAAACTACCTAACGTAACTTAAAATTTATTTATGTTATATTACAAATAGATTTTTGTTTTTTATCTAAATAGGCCAATTCTTTTAGATACCACAATTGCCTAATTAATATAATAATCTAAATAATGCCACAAAGGCACAAGGATTCATGTAGAATTGCATATAGACATTAAAAAATAAACAGCAGCAATCTATAAACTATGTATTTGTTATATTTTCCCTTTTGGTATCAGTCAATGAATGATGTATGTAGTAAATCATAAAACAAGTTAGTGCACTGAGTGTATTAAAAAAAACAATTATATCATTTTAATTTAATTCTTTACTAATAAATAAACTAATAAATTTAAAGTGCTGTCGAGTATCTTATATACAACAATATTTTATTCAAGCCATGTCGCTTCCATAGATAAAACGATATCCATTTAATTAGCTAAAATGTTCCTTTACATAAGAGATGTCCTCCAGTATCAGTCTGGACAAGTATCAACAAGGATGTTAATTAAAATTAAATTCGACTACGATAAAGATTTTCGTAATTAAAGTAAATTTGAATGTTACGAAAGTTTGAGATCATCAGTATATGCAATTAAGTCGATATAAAATGAAACTTGGTAATAATAAATTATTAATGCTCTTTAAAAATATATATATGAATTAAAAAGCAACGGTGTTTAGGAAGTTTTAATAAATCATGATTAGATGATATCTCGTGATATCTATTACATTAAAATATTTATTTTATTTTATTTTGTATAATACAATAGATTAACAATAGATTACTGTTTCTTCCCCGTACAAGTATTGATTTGACGGTTAAGGATCTGCTCACTCGGTCATATTTTTCCTATAGTCATTCAATTCGATGATGTCGAATGAGAAAGTGACATTTTACTGCTTCCTTGTAATGCAGAAAATCAAAATTCAATTCCTGGCTGGAATTCTCTGACGGCGACTCTCGCTTTTGCAGATTTTTTATAGTCAATAAATACATTCTTTCGTTTCGTATTCTTTCGCACAATGGCTTGTTTTTTATCTATGTTATTGTCCTTGTTTAAAAAACATTATTTTTTTTTTTAATTTTTATGGTGAATTGCCTTTTTATATTTTCATTCAAAACTTAATTATAAGCCCGATGATTATTAGTCGTTTCTTACGCGGATACCACAATGCGCTCTTTTATAATTGCATGGGTCTTCGTTGATTTTATTGGCACGCTTTTTTTTCTACGTCAAGTTAATTATATGACAAATTAACTGCCGCACGAATAATTGCTTTGTATTTTTCGAAGTTATATTTAAGTCAAAGCTGCTCTAAAAACAAACGCTGTTCACGAGTATTGAATAAAATGGCAATTTTTTTTTCAGCTACAGTGAACATATTTATATAAGTAAAAATGTCACCGGAGAATCGGCTAGTCCGGTCTGTGGAACTTCGATGGGCTCTCCAGTCCTGATCAGCCAACTCTGCCGTTCTGTGCATCAAACGTCTTATTTATATGCATCTGCAAGTATAAGGTACATACTATATTCGAGTACATAGTGGGGGTTATTCAGATATACCACTTTTAATTACTTTCGGGAGGGTCATTTGGGATTAAGGATGAGCTGCTCTCTTAAGGCAATAATTTTCACGGAAAATGAAACATAATTAATCACACTTTTCCTCAAAACTTGCTCCTCCCACTTTCGCCTATTTTCAAGAATTGCATTTCTTTTAAATCCAATATTTTATTTTTGTTTTAATTTTATTAGTGCACTGTTAAGAATCGGAAATGATCCTAAACTGAACGTCACTTTTGTGTACCAATTATTATTACTGTGCATAAAGATAAGAGAACACGAAGAAAAGTATAAAAAATTCCATCAATCTCGATCGATATGATATTATTTATAATCTAATAATTAATAATTCATTTTTATTAATTTTTAAGAATTAATTTTTAATTAATTTTTTTAATAATCTATAAAATGAATATACTTTTAACTAATTTCACTGGGACCCACTACCCCATAAGATTCCTCCGGGATCCTTTGAAATATTGAAGATATAAATTAATACCAATAGCTCTAAGAAGAATAAGGAATTGCAATTTTACAAAGGGAAAAAAGTTTCTTAGTACAGGTCGAGTCCCACCATTTACCGGTCCTATCAAAAATTTCAGCGCAATGCTCTATGTTCATGTAATTGTTCGGTTCAGTGACATCCCAATCGGTGTACTTGAGATCCTTGACAGTGTCACCAAGTACCGTTACCCAGTCACCTTGTTCGAATAAATCGTGCAGACCTATCCATGCGCCGCCCCACCCCTTACTGGTCTGAGGATCTGAACATATTTTTCTTCCTCACTCGCTGACTCTGGATATCCGAGGTAGCCTATCGAAGAAAATTATAGCATTTTTAAACGATTGATTAATTGATTAATTATTAGGCGATATTTATTAAAATTCGAATTTGTGCTTCTACAAAAAAGATCTTTTTACTCTACTGACATTTTTCGGATTAAATTAACATTTGTGAAACGTGTCAGTTAGGGATGAAAGAAAAATCTTTACCTCCTTCCAAATGACAAGTTTTCCTAGCTTGATTCCAAGTTTTTTTGTACCAATAAAATTTGAAGCCCATTAACAAGCCATTATCTCTAGAAATTTCGGTGTATCCTGCTGGTAATTTAGGAATAACTGGATTCGGTTTTACTTTACAATTATTTTCCTCTGTGTTTGTTTGCTGGTCATCTGCCGAGTATAATGTATACATTAACTGTAGAATTAATTTAATGGAATGATAGTAATAACTGCTAAAGTCACATTCTGTGTGGTGTCATTTATGCAATAATTATTTTGCAGTTTTCTTGGTCAGTTGTAACTTTTTTTAAAATAGAATCATTTATTAAATACTTGTTAGTGATAATTATTTTGTGTATTATATAATAATATATTTCCCATAAACTGGAAATATATTTTTATTAAATGTTTTATTTTCTCTGTGAGTGAGAAAATAAAACATTTAACATGAGTGCATACTCATAAAATTGTTACCTTTTCCTGGGTTTTTAAAGCCTGTCATCAATTTCTCTAGTTCCAATGTCTGCGATGATGCATGATAAAAGGAAAATAAATGTTATGTATTTAATGTGTACATCTGATAAACAATGACACAAGCTAAGAAATATAATATTTTAAAATACCCAAACTGTCAAATATCTTATTTAAAATAAATTGTTGTATTTCAGCGAGAATTATCATCAATAAATTAACAAAAATGTAAGTCAATATAAGTTTGGAGTACTGATCAAGTTTGAAATATTAATTAAAAAAAAATTAAATGAATTAAAATCAAATGTAATCAACTTTAAACAATAATACGTCAACATTCTCCATTACCTGATTTTTTTTATCGTCAATTGACAGTTGTACGTTATCGCAATGTTGTATTGTAACGGGTCCATTTATAATTATTGTATCTATAGGCACGATGGCGGGAACTGTGTGTGTAGAAAAATGTTAATCTATACTACGCATTGTAATCAAACTATCATTTAAAGTGCAAATTTAGACCCTGTGCGTTCACTGTACTTGCGAGTATAATATATATACTTTTCAACTAACAATACATTTTTGTTACAATCAATTATATTTGGCTTAAAATACGATAAGAATAGCAATTAAATTAAAATTTTAATTTTACTTTTTAATGGTTGAATGTAAGTTAAATCTTAATACTGATTTTGCGATTACTTGTGAGTACAGTGCGTGTAAACTCGGGTCTGCAACTGTTGTAAAATAATTTTCTTTTTAATACCCGTATATACCTTTCCTTAATGAAGTCGACTTATTAGGTAAAGAAGATGCGCATATTACTATTAATAGTGTGATTGCAGAAGTGCGCTTCATTTTTAATGCTGTTACACCGTGGAAGCTTATTGTACGAATTTAATAGCAATATCGATTTTGTTGCAAGTTTATATAGTCATCTATTTTACATTGACTTCTGCCTATACCTGAAGGTTATTATCGACTTTTGATAAGACTCTCCGAAAGTAATTTTTTTTTATTGTCATAAATAATGGTTTTTAATTTTTAACTGACCTACTGGCATTTTCTTAACGAGAATGTATGAACAAGACTATAAAATGTCTTCGAATGTAGTTAGCAGGCGTATTTCAATTTAAATAAATTAATAAATTAAATAAATTTATTACAAACTCCTTTGCTGTTTAGCCTTACTGTGGATCGGCGTTACTTTATACCTGTGGTTCTGTTCGTATTTACGTATTAGAATTTTCGAGGGAGTAAAAAATTATTCGAGGTGCGGCACAAAGTATAAAAATTGGTTTTTCTGCCGTATACATAAATGTCGAAAAAGTATAGAAGTAACAATTTTTAGGATTATCGTTTATTATTGCAGTAACTGAATTCGCATGTATTATATTTTTGTTTATAACATAAAACTTCTGAGATGTTTTAAAATAATTTTATTATACCATAATAAAAGCATAAAACATACATTGTTATTTACTATTTATAACAAGAGCATAAAACATGTTTGAATAAAGTTTATCAATTATAGTAAAAAAGTCGATTTATTGAATTGAACGATACATGTGTTTTAATAAATGAAATGTAATTTAATTTATTTACCAGAACACCATAACGTGTAATTGAGTATATCACAATGTATGATTTAATTTAACAAATTACATCAATTTCATTAGGTATGACAGTAAAAGCATTTTGAATATTAAAAATATATTACACTATCAACAAATAGTTTAATAATGAACGACGATTTTGCAAAAGAAAAAGAGTTTTTTATCGCACGCTGTGTCGTACCACTTGCCGTCCTTGTTGTAAATTTCGGCGCAATTTTCCCCTTCGTCGCCCCAATTGTTAGGCTCAGTCAATTCCCAGTTGGTGTATTTCAGATCATCTACTTTTTGACCGAGCACCGTGACCCAATTACCTTCTTCGAATAAATCATGCAGACCTATCCATGCACCGCCATCGTTGGCGCGTTTGAGAATGTGACGGTATTTTTTTGCCTCGCTCGGAGAATCCGGGTATCCAAGATAGGCTGAAATTATCCCAAAAAATGATTGCATTTTTAATCGATTGTTTGATTGATTTTAATTTATTCATTAGATTAGATTTTATAATGTTATGGCCCGCAGATTTTGTACACATATATATATAAGGAAAGTCGGAGCATAGTGGGCCTTTGGGGCCACCCCATTAAATATGTTGCATATTTGGCGTGAAAAAAATTTATTAACAAGTTTCATTCAAATTAAAACATTTTGAAAGATTATCATTATATTACATTTCAGTATTACTGTATATATAAATTATACAGTAACATTGCAATTTAATTTAAATAAATTTTTTTCACATCAAATGCAACATATTCAATGGGATGGCCCACTTGCCCCACTATGCCCTGACTTCCCCTATATATACGCTTATTTGTTGCTTTTACTGGATAAGTCTCACATGATTGAGGCTAAGAATTTAAATTTGAATCTGCGTCCCAAATACGTAAAAATTTTCTTTTTAATTATGGATTAGTTAAAAAACTTTACCTCCTTCCTCCTGACAAGTCTGCCTTGCTTGATTCCAAGTTACTTTGGTGCGATTAAATTTGTAAGCCAATAATACGTCATTATTTCTGGAAAATACGCTGTAGCCATGTGGTAAAATAGATATAACTGGATTCTGCTTTCTTTCACGAACTCTTTCATTCACGTTTGTGTACTGAACGGAATTTAAGCTCGGATCGTCATCTGTTGTGTACATTGAACAAATTAATTGTAGAACTAATTTAAGTAAACAGTAATACTTAACTTCTAAAAGCCATTTTCTATCCGTTTCATAATTTATTATCGAATAAAACAATTTTTATTGAATTTCAACATAAAGTTTACATCTTCATAAATCCGCAGTACTTATAAAACTAAGAAATTGTACAATTTTGAAAAAAAAACGAATTATTTATTTAATGCGTTTTAATACACAATCTAAATAAGAGTTCTATTTTATTAAATGGACCAAGATATGACAATTACATAAATTGATAAAAAAAATATCCGAAAAAATACTCCGTAATATTGAATGTAAATTTGAAATTACAGTTTTTTAACAATTACAATAAAATGTATGACTTAAACCATTCTTAAAACATTTTTACGGCAATCTTAAGTGTACTACTTTTTATTAGAGTCCAGGATTTATTGAATTATTTTTATTTATTTAAGGAATGGTAAAAAACTTGAACGTGATGAATGTTTAGATTTTTATTTAAAAAAATACCTACCTTTTAATAAATGTCCTGAATCTGACCAATCACTGTTGATTTCCAAAGGCTGCGATGATGCACAATGTAAGGAGAATAGTAATGTACATTCGATAAACAATAAAATTTTGAGCTTCATCGTGTACTAAACAAATTACCAGACTCTCACAAATTATAGTGCTGTCGAGTATATTATTTCAAATTTTTTATTTCATTCGTCAAAATGTGCCTTTTTATACGTGATGTTCCTGCAGTATCAGTTCAAAGTGCCTAATTTAAAAATTACAATCGGTGCGATAAACCAGGTTGCACGGATGTTCATTAAGTAATCTGAAGTTCCATTACGATAAAAGTTTTAATAATTAATTAAAACAAACGTTAATTAATGAAGCAACATTTGTAATCACTAATTCAAATTTGAAATAACTTGTAATTAAAAAGGCAGAAACGATTCTTCCCTTGCCGCTGCTTGATAAGCTAATAAGTACATTATTTAATAAATAAATTTTCGTGACTTTATTATCTAACATGTTTAATGCTATTTTACATAGAAACTTATTAAAGAGAATTAATTCTAAATTTCTTAATTGCGAAAAGTTATTTCCATCGAAAAGTTTTATTTCATGGGGACACCTAAGGAATTAAAAAAAAATTGTACGGTATAAGGCGTGCTCTCAATTTTTTTTATTATTGTTTATTGTACCCCAGTTGTTTTATTCTCTGGTATCAGCTTACTCGGATTTGCCAGCTTAAAGGCTATAGTCGGTGCGATAATTTTTCAATCAGTGCAAATTTAGTAAACATTGCAAAACTATGAAATTTACAAAAAATGTAAAAAGTGATGACAATGATAAATTGGACCAAGAGGGCTCGGAAATAAGAATGAATTTTGCATATTATAAATGAACATTCATCATATTTATTCATCTTTTTAGATTTTTTTAATATTTAATGTACATTTTACAAATGTAAGCGTGCGTCTGTTTGCACATAATGTCATTCATACCCTTCGAACTTAGTAAAGCGCAGTGTTCCTTCGAGAGGTGATTGTTTGGCTCCTTTGGACTCCAGTTGACGTAACTCATGTCCGGCAGAGATTCGCCAAGAACCGACGTCCAATCTCCTTCTTCAAATAAATCGTGCAATCCCAGCCAAATATAATCAGCTTTGTTGAGAGCCATTTGCTTGTGATATTCAGATTCCTCCATAACGGAATTTGGATACGCCAAGTAAGCTGTAATTTACAAAAAGAAATTATTTTAAATAAATAATCTCTTATAGTGCATTAATAACTGAATGAGAAAAGTTCTAATGCTTATTATAAAAAGAATAATTACCTCCTTCTTGAGCACAAATTTTCCTAGCTTGGTTCCAGGTATTTTTCGTATTGTGAAATTTGTACGCCGTTGTAAATCCATCACGCTTGGAAAAAATAGTGTAGTCTGCAGGAATTTGTGGCTGGGAATTCATTAGTGTATAAAAAATTGCTCGATCCACTTCTCTAAAAGTATTAAGGTGCGATTCGTCGGTTATAAAAAACTGGATGGTAGCGTTCCCATTGACTGTTATTCCTGATTTTGTTGGCATCACTTCGGTCAGCTGTGGCTGCTCTTTTTTATTCTCGAGTACATTTTCACCAGCGTCTGCGTTATAAGTAACTAAAAAAGTGTTCAATATATTGTTAAGAATCCACTTAATTAAACTATAAGATAATGTTTAGAATTGAGCGTTCACGAAACACATACACATATAATACATACACATACACAGGTACATAATTTGGGTGTTTTTAATTATTATTTTGCATGAAGATTAGAGAATACAAAGAAAGGCGTAGAATGTAGTACACTTACTGTTCAACGGAAAGTTTTCAATTTTTGTGTCTGCAGAAGGATCGGTGTTTTTTATTGGTACCGATAATGCACAACTTAATAAAAATGGTAACAAGTGTAAGCAAACTTTCTGCATTTTGAGCGTCGTCTCGATCAATGTGGAACTGGTCACACTTTCTAAAAGCAACTTATAAGTTCATTGAGGAGTCGCGATCTTTTTCGACGCTTTAAAAGTGGTCGCTTCTTATCTATCGCATATATATATATACGCTGAAGAAGTATAGAAGTAACGATTGCACGGATTATCTGCTATTATTACAGCAACTGAATTCGCATGAATTATTTTTGATTAAAACCAACTTACTGTGAAGTTATAAAATAAATGTCGTGATTGATTTATATTACAACATTCATACAAAATTTGTGTAAAATATGAATTTGCCTATTTTACAGAAAATTTTACACAAATTATTTTACAGAAAATTTAAATTACACAGCATTCATATTTTACACAAAATTTTTAACAGTGCAACGTACCTGAAACTGTCAGTGATGATTTTTCCATTGATGGATCTGTCAATAAAGAGGGGATAGCGTGTAGAAAGATGGAATTCCACATTCAGTGTAATTGCATTCTGTAATATTCTTTCAGTGTGAATTTTTAGCATTGCAAAACTATGAAATTTTCAAAAAATTAAAAAAACTCATTGCAATGCCAAATTTTAAGAACAAAAAGGCGGGCTCAGAAATAACAGTTCTGCATATTATAAATCGACATTTATCGTATTTATTAATTTTTTTATCGTATTTATTATTACATTTTTTTAATATTGAATATATATTTTACAAATGTAAGGGTGCAACTGTTGGCACGAAATGTCATTCAAACCGATCGGGCTTAGTTGAGCACAGTGTTCCCCTTCTTTGGCGTTGTTTGGTTCATTTTCATTCCAGTTGACGTAGCTTATGTCCCGCAGAGATTCACCAATAACCGACGTCCATTCTCCTTCTTCGAATAAATCGTGCAATCCAACCCAAATATAATCAGCTTTGTTGAGAGACTTCATCTTCTGAAATTCAGCTTCCTCTATAGCGGAAGTTGGATATGCCAAATAAGCTGTAATTGACAAGAAAAAAATTGTTTTAGCTAAATAATCTTTTAAATAAATAATGACTGAATGAGAAAAGTCTAATGCGATTATACAGAGTGCATTTACCTCCTTCTTGAGTACAAATTTTCCTTGCTTCGCTCCACGTTTTTCTCGTCTTTTGAAATTTGTACGCCGTTATAAATCCATTACTCTTGGAAAAAACAGTGTAGTCTGCACGAATTTCTGGATCAGTAAAATTAATTGGTTTGTTAAAAATAGCTTGTTCCACTTCTCTCAGATGTGACTCGTCGGTTATGAAGAACTGCATGGTAATAGTTTGCGCATTGACTGTTATTGATCCTGATCTTGTTGGAACCACTCTGGTCAGTTGTGACTGCTCTTTATTCTTGTTCAAATTTTCGGCAGCATCTGCGTAATAAGTAGCTAAAATAGTGCTCAATACACTGTTAAAAATCCGTCCAATACTAATAATGTTTAGAATTAAACACCCGCGTAAAAAAATTTAAGTTAGACTAAAGTTTATACGAAGTTCATGTTTGCATTAGATTCATATTAGTATGACAAATGAAACTTTCCCGAACATTCAAATATGTTTTTTAGAAGTTTAACAAAATGACATACAAAAATCATATAAAGTTATCGACAAAATTATTATTTTATTTTATATTAACTTACTTCATTTAAACATTTCAATAAGTGCAAATAAACCAATAAAAAAGATTAATAATTTTTTTACGCTGTAATATACAAAAGCGATATTATTACGCTTTTTGTAAGAAAAAATGGTTTCAAAATGAACACTATTTTTGTGCATTAATATTATTATTCTGCATGAATATTAGAGAACACAAAGAAAGGCGTAAAATAAACCATTTTTTTGTGTAAAAATTAGTTTAACACACATACCGTTGAACGGAAAGTTTATAAAACCTGATTCATCGTAAGGATCGGTGTCTTTTGTTGGTGCCGATAGCGCACAACTTAATAAAAATGGTAACAACTGCAAGCAAACTTTCTGCATTTTGAGCGTCGTCTCGATCAATGTGGAACAGCTCTCACTTCTTTGGCTCTCCGGCTCGGTCTTCTTCGGCTCCCTAAGAGGGATCGCTTGTTATCGGCCATATATACATATATACGCTGAAAGAATATAAATTTAAATGTAACGATTACGTGGGTTATCTTCTACTATTGCCGCAACTGAATATTCGCATGAATTATTTTTGATTAAATAGAAACTTCCGAGAAGTTATAAAATTAACTTCGCGATTGAACACAAGTTTTCCTTATTCGCTCTGGATTTATTTTGTCTTTTAAAATTTTTGCGCCGTTATAAATTCATCACTCTTGAAAGAAATATTGTAGTCTGCAGTTAGAACGGAAATGAAAATACAATTTCTTTTTAACAATTTCCTATTCAGGAGAGGTTTTTTATGGTTTTATATCACCAGACGGTAATGATAAAGACATATCATAATTATTGATTTTTTCAAGAAAATTTATATAAATTTACACATTTCATTGTTTACGAGGATAAAGGCAATTGATTTTGCAAATAAAATGGGTTATTCGTTATTGCAATTAATATTATTCAAACCCGCTTCTCTAAGATGGGTACACCTTTCATTGCCACTTAAATTATCTGGCTGACCTTCACGCCATGTAATGTACGCTGCCTCACTGGCAACTTCACCGCGAATAGTGGACCAGTCAAACTTCTCGAACAAATCGTGAATTGCAGTCCAAATATCGATTATTTCATTATCGCTTATTAATTGGAGATACTTACGCTTATTCTTCTTCCTTATTAGTTGAATATACCAGAAAAGCTAAAATTTTCACGAGATTTAATTAATAGGATAGAACAAAATATTTAATTGTTAATTTATTTTTTAAATTGTTCTAAATACATTTTAACACTTATGTTAATAAATTAAATTATACATTTTAGTTGCTTCTT
>JAWWEN010029571.1:0-15807 GCA_035582955.1 Sycophila texana | reverse complement strand
TATTGTTTAAGATAATATTACATATAGTATATTTTACTATATTTTATGAACTAAATGAAATAATTGACTTTACAATATTTGTCTACTATATTATGCTTTATTATGTCATAAAAAAATTTAGATTCCGTTACTAAACTCCATTTTTTACTATATATACAAGCTAGTATGATTTGAATATACGATTTTTCTCGGTGCATAAATAATTTCTTCTTCACTTAGAAGAAAGGCAGGTAAAATGAGGATTGAGGAAGTAAAGATTTGGAAAATTGAAAAGTAGATTTACACTAAAAAAGAAAAAAGAATTAGTATATATACACTGAGAAAAAATTCTAGTAAAAATTACTATCCTGTCTGGAAAAGTGACCACAGACTGTCATGTAGTGGAAAAATTACCATCCTGTATTGTAAAGTTTACTAGATTTATTGGAAACTTTACCATAATTCTAGTAAAATGCATATTTTATTTTTTTTCACTTTTTTAGACAGGATAGTAATTTTTACTAGAATTTTTTCTCAGTTTAGTTTCAAATAAATATATTTAGGACATGCAAGGAAATTATTTAGTTGATCCTCTTTAATAAATAATATTTAATTGATACTACTCATTGTTTAGGGTAAACTTTCATTAAATAATTTAAAATCTTTTTATAATAGGTTGCTTTACCGTAGGTATACCTATACTTTACTCCGTTTTACCCTACTATTAATATATATATTATATATTACATATTACTATTACTATTATTATATATTGATAATTTAGATAGGGAAACTCGGGGCATAGTGGGCCACCTCATTAAATATGTTGCATTTAGTGTCAAAAACATTATTAACAAGTTTCATTTAAATTAAAGCATTAATTTGTATTATTACAATGCAGTATGACTATATATAATATTTTTGTATAAAGTAACACTGCAATGCAATAATTCAAATGTTTTAATTTAAATGAAACTTGTTAATAAATGTTTTTTACACGAAATGCAACATATTTAGTGAACGTATCATATTGCAATTAGTACTGAATATGTTTAAGTTTTCCCTTTGAATAAAATGAATTTTATCAGTCAATCATGAAAACCTAACTAAAATGTATCAGCTCTATCAATCAATTTAAAAAACGCACAGTGCATTTATTAATATAACTATATACAGTTTGTATCCTAACGAGCGATTAAATGCAATTTTCAAAAAGTCACTGGCGCAAATAAAATATTCAAAATGAAAATGAAATTATTCAATGAACGATAAATTGAACTAAACGTTTTCCTCGCGAGTGATATGCGCGAGCACGTGACTTTTTATTATCTTCCGTACCTCGGCAGACACGCCACGGAGTTTCGCAACGAGCGTGATAAACGCGCCGCGACGTATCGCCCGCGTATAATAGGCTCGTTTTCACCGCGAGGCAGACGCATCGAAATTTTTGTGCTAATGAAACGGCACTTTTTCCTTTCGTCGCGAATTTTCCGCAATGCGTCGACGGCGTCAGACTGATAGCGCAGAGAAATTCGATTTGTTGGAAAGTAGAAAATAGCGTCACGAGATTAGAAGTCGATTAGTTGTTTGTCGCGACGTTTTATTGTGGGTGTAACGACGTCACTTTCAATTTGCAACCTGATGCAATTGAATCGATATGAGTTCGTAAAAACACTTTTTACGATTGTTCGGATTGAACAATAAAATATATACGTTATTTGTAAATTAACTTTTTGAACTATTGAAGCTTTCAACGATTTTAACTTTTTGATTAGTTAATATATCAATTTAGCGTCTACAGTTAAAAAAAAAAAAAAAACAGTTCTGTAGTTTACAAATATTGTTTTAATATATTTTACGAACCGTACTAAAAAATACGCGACGTTAACTTAATTATATATAATCGTTATTAAAATTACGATAAGATCCAGTAAAGTATTTAACTGAAATAAACTTTTAATTAGTATTAAAATTAAATTAACATCTTTTTAATTAGTTAATCATTTTTTTGACTACTTAAAAATTATAGTTTTAAAATCTCTATTTGAAAAAATAGTTTTACAATTTACAAACTATACAATGTGTTTTTTCATTAAGCATTCAAATCTTAGAAAACGTTTATTAGCCACACTTAATTAACTATTTATGATGATAATACATTTTTCTATTATACATTGAAATCACATTGATGTATGAATGATAAGAAATGTTGACACGCTGTTATATTTGGTTTAAAAAGTATAATCGAAATTTCCGTCGGTAATTGTCGTTTTATTTAAAACAAGTATATTTTAAAAATGTCATGCACTTTTGTTCGTTATAAAATGGACATTGTCAGGCAATGTGATCCAGACATGCAGCTGGAATTAAAAAAACAATGAAGATATTTTCTTTTTTTTGCCTAGCGGGTCGAAAGTGCCAACTTTAACTCAGATCGCATATATTTGTCACAATTTACATGCGTCCCTCCCTTAATAGATGCGTAATATATACTCTATATTTAACTTTACGAACTCCACTTAAAATAACTAAATTTATGCAGCAATAATTCTTCCGGCGAACTATTGCAATCGTCGTAAATGTTTTTACACAACAGACGGCAATGGTAAATATATATTTCACAAAATTTCATTTATTTATTTTTAACAGGTTTTCAACGAGGCGACGGCATGTTCGGACCGATGGTGGTGCGTCGGGCGCCGAAGAACGATCAGCTGCGTGATCTCTACGACTACGACGAGCACACCGTCATTATCTCGGATTGGGACCACAAACTGGGCCTGGACGTGTTCCTGGCGCACTACCACGGCGACGGCGACAACAAGCCGCCCAACCTCATTATCAACGGCCTCGGCCGCTTCGTCGACCTGCCCGAGCGTGATGGGATTCCCGCCGTTATGCCTGCCGCCACTTTCCTCGTCAAGCAGGTACGCCCCAGTGGGGACCACTTTTCCTCTCTCTTTCGCGTTCTCAACATTTTATTGGATCTGCTTCGGCGCAAGAACGATTTTATTTTTGTTTCTTTCAATCGGGCGTGAGAGAATTTATCTTGTTTTCTATGTAAGATCTTTTTATTTTTGTTGCAATGCGGTGCGTGGGCTGTGACGCGGATAAGATATTGGGATATTCGTTGACGTACTTTATACCAGAGTTTATTTTTTTTTCGTTAAACACGTGGTTTGAGTCTAATGAGGGGAACTGACGCGGCGATGATGAATGCGATATACTTACGTGTTTTTTCGGCGCGATCGAGCCTTTGGATGCGATGCGTAATAATCGACTATTAATAATTCGTTCAGTGCGTTTGAGTAGCAATTTTGAACAGACATCACTCTAAAAATATGCGTGCATGCAACTACTGTTTTTGTTTTTAAACGGTTTAATGGAAAACGGGAAACATTGTCTTTCCTCTCCATATACACCGACGAGAAAAGTTTAGTAGCGGTTACTAAAAAAGCACTAACCGTTGCTAAATTTTATAGTGCTATAGAGGACCAACTATGTAATATAGTTGATTTTACTAAATTACATCCAGAATCAATTATATTATACGTACATTGGATGACATTATAGTAAAAAATACTAGACTATATATTATTCTGTCACAAATCTATCTAATATATTTTACTATATTTTATGAACTAAATGAAATAGTTGACTTTACAATACTTGTCTACTATATTATTATTTTATTATAGTATATTTATCAAAAAAATTAGATTCCGTTATTAAACTCCATTTTATTATATTACATTATATTACATTGAGACGTAATCTTTCGTTTCCTTTTATCTTTAGATCAATATAGATTTCCAAATTATTTCACAAACGTCTTTACGTAATATCGAGGCTTAAAGTCATATTAGTAGACGTAAGTGACCTTTAAACTGGTTGAATCTGTTGCATATAATATCGGACAGTTAGAGGAGAATTGCACAAGACTTGCAAAGAGATTATTTCAATATGCAACGAATCTACAGTTTAATAGTCACGTATGTAAATAAAGAAACTTTCTATTTGTAGGAATATATATTAGAGTCGGGCTCAAACCCGCAAGGCCTTTGGATTATAAACTTACAAATTGTAGTAAACAAATAAACTTTACATATAACACACTGAGAGCAATGCTCTTTTTCATAATTGAGGAAAAATATGGCGATAATTATTAATTAATTAATAATCCTGTGTAATTTGCTCGTGTCCTGCTCACTTCTTGATTACCCATCGACTTTTCTCACTAGACATGTCCGGTTCGTTAATTCCTCTCAAAATGCACATTGAGCAACAGTCGCTCAATTACTTGCAAATCATCTCCTCTCTTATGTGCTCATGGTTACTTAATTATGCAACACCGAATTCCGGTTCATCGTAAACGAAAGCAGTTCTTTCGCGTATTTCTTACAATTACCGCTCGACTGCAAGGTTACCTTTTTTTACATAAACACCAAAGATCTCGGGAGGGAATTTATTGTTGACTGCGTAAGATTTTTTTTATTGTTATGGAGGAACCTTGGATTATCATTAATCAAGTTATTATACGCCGGAGGAATGAATTAGCGAATTATTCATTAATTTCTTTAATAAATAAGATTTAATAAAATTGTGGATTATGATAAGTTTAAATGAACATTTTCTTTTCGGTATAAATACTATATAAATTCTATTTATGTTACTTATACAAACTTACAATACTTCAAATAATCATGTGCACAATTTGTAGTTCTAAATAATTAAATTATTTAAGTGACGTCAATATAGCGTCATGAAGTCATGAATTACATAGAAGATATATAATAAACTGTAAAAAAAAATTGAACAATTTGAAATTCTTCTTAGACAACAATTAATTCAATTAGTTAACTTTTAAATATTTTTTCTTCGTATCTACAATCATTTAAAAAAAAATCTACTGAATAAAATTAATAATAAGATGCTTTTTAAAGTTGTATATACATAAATAAAATTGAAAAAAAAAAAGAATATGATCGAATCGATCGCGAGTTCAATACCCCGCGAAAGTTTCTTCGGGATTCCCTGCCAAGACATAATATTGAATACTCGCTTTCAATGCGGTCCTTTGCGGTGAATCCCGGAGCCATTGGATCATTTAAAATTTTAAATAAATGCCAATACCTAACGCTCATCGGAGTGACGCTCACTTCCCGTTAAAGTGTCTCGCATCTTCCTTGTAGAAAAAAAAAGAAAAAAAAACTGTTACCGCGTTTCTCTCAGATCCGCGATAATGGCAGTTACTTCTCTTGTTTTCTCCTTTCGCGTGTGACTCTCGCGCGTCACATGGGAGAACGGGAAGAGAATGCTGCGGTGATAATGTAGTCGACCCGTTCGTGTTTACCTTTCCGCATTCGAAATTTACGTAATAGTCGATGACTAAACGACTGGCCAATCGAACCGAAAAATTTATTTAGCAGCTGATTTTTTTTTTATATGCGAGATCGATAGTGTTACATTGTTCGGGATGTTTTTCCTCAAACGTTCTCCATGCGGAACGCTGATGGTCAGGATATTCTTTTTATTTTTTTAAGGTTGAGTGATGTAATGAGAACAATAGGATTATATTGAGTTGATAATTACGAGGAAGATCTGCTACTCGAGCAGATGGAGACTGAAAAATAAGAAAAGTAATTTCAGTAATGGGAATAATCGATGAGCATAAAAATTTGAGTTTCATTTAAAACCTAATCAGGTTTTATTGTTTTTAGATCATGAATAATCGTTATTGATTTGTGCTTTTAAAATCTTTTGTTTTTTTAACGTATTACACGCGTAACTTATTAGTGCGCAATATATTATTAATAAGATTTAGTGTTATTTATTAGAAATGATAAAAAAATTCTCGTATACATTACATCATTTTTTTTTTTAATATTACAGAATTCCCGTTATCGTTTCCGTATCATGAATGCTGAATTTTTGAATTGCCCTATTCAAGTCTCGATCGACAACCACACGCTTTGGGTTATTAGTTCTGATGGAAAAGATATAGAACCGGTAGAAGGTAAATAAATATAAAAATAAAAAAATCTTCAAAAATAATTCTTACAAAATATTAATATTTATTTAGGAAACTCAATTGTCACATATGCTGGTGAGAGATTCGACGTAATAGTTGAGATGAACCAGGAGATTAAAAACTACTGGATAAGATTTAAGGGCTTAATGGATTGCGGTCCTAGATTTACGAAAGCTTATCAAGTGGCAATTTTACGATACGAAGGCGCTCCCGATGAAGATCCAGAAGAAGAAATCGGCTACGACTTACCTCCGCAGGACGTTTTGACTGTGGTAAGATTTTCGAATTAATTATATTTAAATTCATGATTAACTTTTATTATTTAATATTAATTTGTTCTTATTTAATTATAATTATTTATTATTTAATATTAAATTGTATTTTTTGCAGCAAATCAATGCACTAAATAAAGGAACTGAAGCGAAGGACATTTTAAGTATACCTGCTTTGGAGGCTTTAGATAAAAATTCGGAGGCTAATACCAGAGAACCAGACTACAAATTTTTCGTATCCTATGACTTCTACGGTAAAGACAACGCGGATTTCCATCGCAAGGGTTTATACGGATTCCATCAAGGTATGTATCTCTCAGATAATAAATGCAACGACTGCACTGCTTGACTCCGAGCATCAATTAGAATTTTATTCAGTTGCTTTACAATTGTTATGGTTTTACACAAGGAAATGACTTTCCCGATCGATTAATTAAAAATCGGTCTTACGTGAAATTAAGAACCATTATTTTTAAACTTCTTGTCTTCGGTGATTGACTTCGAGCAACAATTAGAATTCAATTCAGTGATTTTACAATTGTTATATAGAGATATTATCCATTGCAAATGTAAAGAACAATCAAGAAACCGGCTTTCCCCGCGATTGATTAATTAAAAATCGTTATTACGGGAAATTAAGATCAATTATTATAAACTTCTTAACTTTACCGGTTGACTTCGAGCGACCATTAAAATTCTATGAAGTGATTTTACAATCGTTAAAGAAAAATAACAATGAAAAAGGCTTTTGCGAACGATTAATTAAAAAAACTGAAATTAAAATCAATTATAAGCTTCTCTAGACTTCACCGGTTGACTTTTAGGGACAATTAAAATTCTATTTATTGATTTGACTATTGTTATAGTTATATTACATTGAAAAAAAATTTGGTAATTATAATTAAATATTTACTTCAATAGTACTTGTTAAATATTATAATCAAGTAAATATTTCTTTAAAACAGAATGAATTTGTTTTTAAATAAATTTAGTAGTTTCAAAAAAAAAAAAAAAAAAAAAAAAAATTACCTGATTCAAAGAAATATTTAACAAGTACTATTGAAATAAATATTTACTTAAAATTACCAAATTTTTTTTTTTAATACGTATACATTGCAATAAAAAACAATCAAGGAAACGGCTTTCGCTACCGATTAATTTAAAATCTGTCTTGCCTGAAATTACGATCAATTAAGCTTCTTGACTCCGCGCATTAAATTCAAATAATGTTGCAACGTGGCCGCGCGCCTCGCGAAACCACAGGCCACGTGGTCCGATGACGCACAGCGGCGCGTCGTCGCCTTTCCCAATACGCGATCTCACAGTTTTTTCTTCTCGCTCGAAACACGCAATAAAGTAGTAGTCACGCGCTTCCCTTTCAATTGCGCCCGTATACCGCGCCAGTTTTAAACGTGCGTCGTGCATGTCTGTTGCAGCGAAATTCAAAGTGGGCACGCCGCAGTTGAATCACATATCGATGAAGCTGCCGCCGTTCCCGCTGATGTCCCAGCCGGAGCTAATTGACTCCGGGTCGTTTTGCAACGCGAGCACCGTCCACGGTTGCGAAACGGACTATTGCACTTGCCCACACGTGCTACAGGTGAAGCTGAATAGCGTCGTCGAGCTCATTCTCATTGACGAAGGTACGTTAAACGAACACGTTCTTTTCTTCTTTTCTTAATTTTTTTATTTATTTATTTATTTTTTTTTAATTTGGCTATTCGTGAAGAGGTAGAAAGAAAGCTCGGCAATTTTTACGTGAGAATCCTCGTAATGTTTACACTTTACAGGGTTTAGCTTGGTCAACCGTCCAAGATTCAGGTAAAAATTATTGTGATTTTCCTGTAAAGATTTATAATATTGTCAACCGTTTCATGATTACGGTTTTTTACATAATTTTTTCCCGTAATGTTTATTGACAAACTTGATTCTACTATGAACGAGTGAATTATCTTTGAAACCCGATAAAGGTGTCAAAAAAGTCACCGACTAACTAAATAAATTGACTCATTAAAGCAATTCCCTTATATTATTTAAATTTTCTTTTTTATAGATTTGTTATAATATTCAACGCCACACAGAGAAAAAAATTCAGTTGAAACAACCATCCGCGTGTATAAATACGGACACCACTTTTTCGTTGATTGAACGAAAAATTTGTTGAAATAATTAAACGCATCTATTGAAATAATGATGTATCTATTGAAATAATTAAACATCTCATTACAAACAATCGATATTTTCATTAAACCAAGACAATTTCAGTTAAATCAACGTAAAAAAATAGTTGTCGGTATTTATTCGTCCGGATCGTTGTTTCAACTAATTTTTTTTCTCAGTGCAGTGCAGTAAATGAAAGTAATAAAATGGTAAAATTAAATGACTAAATTACGGTAATATACGTTACAATTGGAATATAATTTTTTAAGTGTTTCGAAAAGATTTTTATGTTGATGGGAAAAACTTGTATCGTGGGATGTAACTTCTTTTTCACTTATATGAAGGTCTATGTACTTCTACCTGATATTTTGACATGATAGTTCAATTACACGAAAGTGTGTCGACCTCGAGTGCGATACTACATGATGAGTAACAATATAAGAGAGAGAGAGAGAGAGAAAAAAAAATTGCATGGGAAGGCGGCTGTAATTGCTCCGATAAATCGCCACTCTTCGTTACACAAGAAGCACGTGCTGCTTGCGCATTGTTTTATCGCAGAGGGAGATAGAGAGAGACGCTTTTTCGTTTATCCTCTTCTCGTAAATTGCTTTCACGTACGAGCTTAAAAGGTCATTTGCATGTTACACTTGGATATTTTTCTTTTAAAAAACCGAACAATTCTTTTACTGCGTTAGTAATAAAAATTTAGTAAAAATAAAGATTGTCAATTTCTTTTAACAAATACTAGGCCATCCGATTCATATATAGTATGCTATTTTGTACAAAAGTCTGTTGCTTTTTACAATGAAATTTGCATGATGAAATTAGTGTTATAATTTGTTTACTAATTCATTCATAAACAGATATTTCCAAATATTCTATGATTATTTATTATTTAGATTGTTATGGCTAATATAAATGTGTGCTGCGTAATTATTACTGTCGGCACTTCAAAAATGACTGACAATGTAAATTTACGGAATATTTTCTCGCTGATACTATCAGTAAATTTTCAACGATCACCTGCACGTTGTGTAACATTATCATTCCTAAAACATATAATTTTTTCGTTAACCAACGAAAAGAAGGCTTTAATCAATTTCAACATCTCCGTAATACGCATTGTGTACACTTTATGCATGCAAAAAAAAAAGCATCATGTATATACTTCAGTCTCTCGATAGCGCAACTTAAGGAAAAATTATCGCATACTAATGGGCACTCGTCATAACGACAGCTCACGTCTAATTGCGTTACCCGTGCAACGGTGAAAAAAGAGGACAGTCACCGCTAGATTCCGCCTCAAATAGCGTATGTGCTCATTAAAAAGAAAAAAAAAGAGGAGAATAATCCCCTCTCTCGTTTTCCCGCGCGCGTGCGATGATAAATCTCGCGCGTCTATCGGCCTCCCACAGTATAATAGCGGCATCGAGAAAAACCAGCTCCGAGAGAAAAATGAAAATGGTCGGTCGGATCGACGAACCTCGCTAGTCGGTCAATGAAAAAAGCAATGAATATAAAAGGATCCGAGGACTAATGGTTTTATAATGTGTGTGCATGTTACACTGATAAAAATTTCGCATTAAAATATTATACTACAATATTTAAAATATTTTCATATTTTAAAGAGAAATATTTTTACGCAGATAATAGCAACTTTGTAATAAATTTTGATACAATTGTTATTGACATTTATATAATATCGAGGAAAAATAATTTATTAGTAGCGGTGTTTGCGAAAATGCGAAAATGTACGTTAAGCGAAGCATACGACATTTAAATAAAAGTAATATAGGGCGTAAGTCGTGTATTAATAAAGTGAACTACATAAATAAAGATAAACACTGAAAGAAACGTCTACAGTAAAAACTACTATATACTACCTGGAAGAGTGGTCACAGACTGTCATACTGAAAAAAAATTGCCGTACTATAAAGTAAAATTTATCAAATAGTGTTGTAAATTTTCATATAGATACAATGAATATTACTATAAAAAAATAGTAATTTTTTTCAGAATGTCAGTCTGCAACTTCTTTTCCAGGCAATATAATAAATAACAAATTGAAATTTATTGCGTTAAAAAATCTCTATCGTTTCAGAAGTTATGTACAGTTGAAAGTGAGTGTAGAAAAGAGCGTGGTAATTTTTTATAATCAAATTTTATATAGTTTTCTACACTCACTTTCAACTGTACATAACTTTTAAACCAATAGAGATTTTTTTACGCAATAACATTCAAATTATTGGTCTTTGTCTCTTCTTTCATTTGCTTGTTGAGTGGACTATGTATATAAGACTTAACGAGAGCGACGATATTGAAAAAATAAATTTATAAATAATTTACCTTCTTTGTCGAACATTTTGAGCGTTAGACTTTAATATTTTATCTTTCGTCACATCAAAGTTTCAGCCGAATCCGTGACCTAAACAAATGATACTCCCTTGGTGATTGTAAGATGACAAATACATTAAAAATAATAAATGAAAAAGGAATATGATAAAATCCTATGAATTTTTTAAAAATATTTCGTTTAAGAAATAAATATCAGAATTCAGCAAATATAAATACTAAAATATACTATACCATCTATTAGAATTTGATATTACTATACTCTTGATCTTAAAATTAACTGTTATTTCATTTTGCTACAGAATCTAGCTAAATTTAGTACAAGTCGAGTTTATCTGTCATTTAATAGTCACTATATCGTCGCTTCCTTCTTAGACTACACGGAGAGAAAGAGTGAGTAAAAATTACAAACCGCTTTGTAAAAATTACCAACCGCTTTTGTAATTTTTACTAGAAGGTTGGCAATTTTTACTAGAAAGTTGGCAATCTTTACTAGAAAGTTGGCAATCTTTACTATGAGGTTAGTAATTTTTACTACACGGTTGGCAATTTTTACTTACTCATTCTCTCCGTGTAGTAGATTTAAAAAAAGACCTCGAATATCGTAATGATACCTCGAATTTATCAGGTTTTAAAAGAGTTTACTTTTCTCCGGAGCTTCAAAAAAAGCAAATAAAAATCGGCCTTTTTTGAAATCTACTAGTCTTCGTAGGAAGCAAGGATATAGTAATTTCTCGTGCGCTTTATCGCAAATTTCGATACTACTTTTTTCCACGTAATAATGTATGTATACTGTTGCAGGTGTACCCTACGACGCGAATCATCCGTTTCACCTTCACGGCCACGATTTTCGCGTGGTGGCGATGGAACGACTGGCCAAGAGCGTCACGCTCGAGGACGTGCAGAGGGCCGACCGCGAGGGACGCATACGCAGGAAGCTCGATCGGGCCCCGATCAAAGACACCGTCACGGTGCCCGACGGTGGCTACACCGTCATTCGCTTCTACGCCGATAATCCCGGTAAGTCTCGAACTTTATTGTGCAATTTTTTTTTCCTTAATGGCTGTTTAGGTGCCTCATTGAATGGTTACTGCGGTGTCATTGTTTATTATGTGGCCGAGAGGCTTGGCTTCGATAACTTTTTATCTTTTAAGTGCGAAAATTTAATAAGATTCTTGGAGATTTTAATTAATTTACTGTTCGACATCTTGGCTTTTTTTTTTTAATCGTTGAGGAAACATTCATTGTATGCAAAACTGTTCGAACATTTTGGACTATCTCCAAATTTTTAACTGACGCGTTTAACACACGATTGTGTGTTAATAATTCTTTACACATTTCTTACGTATTGAATGAACACACAGTTTGTGTCTTATTCTTTTATGAAGAACACACTTAAAAAAAGTACCGATGTTTGTGTGGAACCGTACTTTACATGCTATGAGGAAAATTTCGGATGATTATAGATTGATTATCGTAAAATGCCGATTGCATTATCTTTTGTTCTTTACATATTTTTCATGAATCATCTTTTTATGCTGGGCTAGTGATCCTAATGCATGAGTTTAGTTTAAATGAAATACTAATAATGCTACAAATTTTTATAATAATCGTTAATTTTAATTATAACAAAGTAGCTAATATATGACCCTATATAATTTTGTAACTCCATACATTACTTCAATTTTTTTCTTAAATACGTAAATATTAGGCGTAAACGTAACATTTTTCAAAGAATTTTCCTCGTAGAGTATGTAGAATGGAATGATTTAATTAAAGTTGAAACAGACATTCTTTGCTCTTCAGTGCATTACAGAGACGTCACAAAGCGATTAGAATTTTTTTTTTTTTTAAATAACGCATGAAGAAACGTAGGTCATGTGCATCTATTAACGATTGCTTAACGTTTAGTAATCAGCCCTAACTTTCAATGTACTGAGTAAAATTATGTCTTATTTAAATCTATATTACGTCTTATGGTTCTTAATTATAATTTCACCAAACAGTATTTGGATAATTATCATGATCTACGGTTCTTCACGCGTTTTTCATCTTGTTAACAAAATCTTCCTCTCTTAAAAAAAACGATGGCATCGATTTTGTGAAGTTTTTTAAGAATAAGCAATCTGAATTGGGTTAAGGAATGACTTTCCGGTTTAACAGCTCAAAATTCAAAACGTCGTGATGTGTGTTTAATATTTATGTTATGAATAATTAAAGAAGTTTATACTTGTTCAATTTCATTAATAGATTAATAAATGATCATTAAGATTTTTAATTTTCTTAAATCTATAAGAATAATGTATTAAATGTCCATGACTGAATTCATAGCTGTAAAAATTTAACCGCGCGATGTGCATGGATTTTGTTAGTGTTACAAAATAGTACATTGTGTAACAAGGGAGGAAAGCTGCACTTATTCCCGTAGGGAAAAGTTTCCAGCCCCGATTTGGAATTTCCCGAGGGAAATATGTCTTTTGCTTCCATGTAACGTGTAGTACTTTACTCCTGAATTAGGAGTCCTGATCCCCCTGTCACCACTTTATTGACCGAAAACAAAGCTCCAAAAAATGCAAAAATAATAAAGATTTCTTTATTTCCCTACAGAATAATAACTCAATTTGTTCCCTGTTTTGAGGGAAATAATGTAGTCATTATAGGTGGATAGGGAATAATAGTTATTTATGTACCAAGGGAGTAAAATAGGCGATTACTCCCGCGGGTGAAGTTTGCTGCCCGAGCTTTAGCGAGAGCAGAAATTCACCCAAGGGAATAACCGCCTATTACTCCCGAGGTGCATATAAAATTTTTCACCCTATTTAAAAAAGTCCACTTTATTCGACAATAATTCAATTTATTATATTGGTATATATCTAGTTTAATTGTGTTCAAAGGAAGGTAAAATAAGTGTGCATTAAATAAAGTAAGTTTAGAAAAGTATATAAAAAGTGTCTATACAGAAAGTAAAATGTGTTTTCGAGTAAAAACGAGTATAGCGGGAATAAAGTTTAATTTAGCGGGAATAAAGTGGGTCTAGCGGGAATAAAGTAAGCCTAGCGGGAATAAAGTGATCTAAAGAATAAAATACGGTTTTACTCCCTCTGTGGAGGTCAATAAAGTGAACTTTATTGATAATTAGGGTGAAAATTAAATTAGAATTAATGAAAATAAACTAATTGCGGCGCTACAGAGTGATATTTATGAATATAACTTACTTTGTAGCTAATTGCAATTGTTATATTATGTAACTTTTGGCATAAATAAATAAATCAATAAATAATCATGCAATCCTCTTCCGCAGGCTACTGGTTGTTCCACTGTCACATCGAGTTCCACTCGGAAGTGGGCATGGCGCTGGTCTTCAAGATCGGCGAGCACGAGGACTTTCAGCCGGTGCCGGCGGGTTTCCCGCGTTGCGGCAACTTCCAGCCGAGCGAAAGCGCGACGGCGCCTAGTAAAGTTCGCCCGGAAGCTGACCCCCGGGAGAACGAAGTGAGCCAAGATGTTGAGAAAGTACGCTCATCCATCGTCAACTGGCTGCCGTTGATCCTGAGCGAACTGCGGGCAGCGGGCTCCGGAGCGACGAACCTCGCCGTCGCGTGGGTCACTGTGACTTTCGTCGCCGTGGCACACCTTGCACTTTGAACTGATAGACTGTCTGAGCGGTGGTGCTGAGAATTTACTGTTTTTTTTTTTTTTTTTTTTTTTTTAATCGAGCTGCCATCTGGGCACATCTTTGTATGCGCAATCCATTTGAATTATTACGGTATAGAAAAAACAGTGAACGACCGCGAAAAAATGTGAAATAGCTAAAAAGATAAAAATAACTTGTTTTCGTAGAATTAATTAATTCTATTAAAAATCTAATGAATGGAGTAATGCGAGCATAAAAAATTTCGCGCTATATTTTACGACACTGTTTACTTCTCTTATCCCCAGTAGCCTCCAACTTTTTTACAAGAATTAATTTAAAAAGAGCATAAAACTATAATAAAAACATCTTAAGTGCGAAGCGCGCGTTGCACCCAACAATTAAAAAAAAGGAATCACTCGGCCTCAGAAAATTGAACTGACCTACTTACGTAAAAATCAATATATCTAACTCTCGAGAAAACTCATCGACTCCTCTAAGGAATAAAAATTCCAAATTATCACTCACTCTCTCAACAAAAAATCTTTTCAAATTCTCCCGACACACCCAGTACAGATGACACCGCGAGAGCCTCGTACTCTCGAAAGCATCCGCGAAATCGTGGTTGGGTCCGGCCGTGATGAGGGGGAGGGGGGAGGCCGGCTGACCCGATTGCGCGCTCGCGGCTCCGGCGCGGTGTCCTTGACCGCGAGGAGAGGCCGTGGCCAGCCGAAGATGGTATCGGCGCGTGCACCGACACGGGAACACACGCGCGAGCGTCCGGTACCGTTAAGCAGCGCCGGTGAACCTGCCCGCCACCGCGCCATGCACCTTTCTCTCCGCTAAGCGCTCGTCGACGCTCTTTCCGCGTTTCTGTCCAAGCGCGCCTCGATTGTGTCCCTCGGAGCGCCTTTTTTGGGGAGTTTCTTGGACGTTCGGGCTCTATCTCATAGTCATGGTGATATTTGACCATTTCTGATTTTTGTTTTTTTTTTTTTTTTTTTTTTTTGGTGCAAGGAGATGAGTGAACGGATTGTTTTTACCGATTTTTAACGATTTTTTTTATTGTACGGTGTATGAACCAGCAGCTGATTGGTTCCAGTAGCTTGATTTATTTTATTAGAGGAATTAAACGATAGTGTATTTTATTATTCATTCAATATTTAAGTATATGTTTTATATTAGTATTAGTATTTAAAAAAAACATTTTTAACCATCGCTGTTTCTTTTTGCAGAGAGAAGAGCACACCGTTGAATTAAAAAAATCGGTAAAAATCGGTATGATCGAGCATTGGTTTGAGTAGCGGGAATTGACTTATTATAGATTAGAGGAATTAAACGAGAATATATCTTTTTATTTTCCAATATTCAAGTGTAAATTA
>JAWWEN010029560.1:0-53435 GCA_035582955.1 Sycophila texana | reverse complement strand
TATGTATATAATTTTCTCTATAGCAACGGACTTCTTGAACGTGAAAATACTGCCCTACTATATTCTTCAGCAGTGGTAAACTTTTTTCTCCATACAAAACCTACAGAAGTAGAAAGAAGCTTTTCAATCACCGATTACCGTGGTAAATTCTTCGCGATCTCAAAAGAGCAATTCCACGTGGAATTGAACGTCAGTCAAGATCTCTTAAGGTAAAAGATATTCAAGCGTATACACACAGACCCGTCGATCTTCCTTTCAGTAATAATACAAAAGAAAAAGCGAAAATCCGCGAAAAAATGCTGGTCGAGGCCGTTGAACGCGGAAGAACGAGGGGGGCTGGGTCGGCCGTCGAAAGATTACAGACGAGGAAAAGGCGAGAAAGAGACTGCAGAAGCCGCAAGGCTTAATTGCGTCCCCGTAATAGCGACATCCGAGGCATTGCGTGCCGAACCCCGAGATCCGGCAGTGTGCACGTCTTTTTGTTCTCCTTCCTTCGGCATTTTCATTTCTTTTTTTTTCACCCTGATATCTGATCCCTTTTGTCTGCTTGAATTTTTCAAGCCTCGACTCTGATGCTTTTTGAAAGGTTATCAGTACCTACTAATGCTGAACGAAACAGTTGGTAGAAAACTGCGCATGTAATTCTGCAATTTTCATTAAAAATGTTTTTTTTTCTTCTTTAAATTTTATAAACTATATATTTTTATAGGAACTTGTAATTTTAAATCAATTTTTACGGGTTTCAGAATACCATTAATAACCGATCGATTTATTTGACGACTATTATATAGGTCCATTTCAATGAAACGTCAGATGGAATACACATAAACGCTGCTCTTTAAGTAATCGTTAAATTTATACGCGAGGAATTTATGATTTCACGTATATAAATAATCATTACTAAATTCTTGAATGACAGAAAGTTGGCGATTTTCTTAGAAACTTATTGGCAATTAAAGTTATTATTTGCTGACCAGTTGCACTCGATCTCAATGTAAAAAGACAATCGCTTTTCAAGCGAAAATAAAAAGGAGCACTTCGATGCGTGTTTATTGAACTGGTCGTTATTATTCTAGAATAAACCGGCAAACATTTGCGCGCCGGAGTCACAATCGAGCGAGCGGCACCCGCGCCTCAAATATTTGCCGCCCCGAACACGATCGTGAAAAGATAAAACCGAGAAAAAAGGAGCGACGCTTTGTACAATATACACGCGCAGTTTGCACCTATCGGAAGGCACTAGGATTTCGCGACGCAGGCGTTTTTATAACGAGAGGCACCGTGTTTTTTTTTTCACATGATCTTTCTGTAGTGAAAAAAAGTCTGAAAGTGTGTCAAAAGCGTAGCTTCTTTTTTCGAAGGTTTGAATACATTCTATGGCAATGTGAAAGATTTTCAAATTTCTTTTTAATTCTTTCGAAATTTCTCGTTCATTAAGAGGTACCCTTATTTTATTAGACTTAATACATTATCTTTCTTTTTTGATTCTTGAATTTTCTGGATGCAACCTACTTTTACACACATTTTTGAATCTAAATAATGATCATTTTATTAATTATTATATATTGTTATTACATTCTCTTTATAAATACAGTTTAATAAATACTGTGGAAACGTCAATAATGATTTTTAAGGAAAAAAAATATGTGGTTATTAAAAATTAAACTGCGGTTCATCTTGATAGTCCTATTGATTACTACATATGTTCGAGTCCATCTGCATTAAATTAAAAAAACAAGACCGCCAATTGTTTCGGTCTTAGGCTTTCTAGTATCCAGCGATCACTTCTAAAAGACGTGTACAGCGGAAATAGCATTGTAAAAATTACGTTTTATTCAAAGATTTAACAAAAATTCTAAATGTAAATTCTAAATGTGTTTTAATAAAACAATACACTCTCTAACTTTAAATTAAATTTAAATACAAAACTCTGAAGAAAAAACTTCAGATAAAAGTTAAATGTCGAATATACCTTTTAAATAAAAAACCGAACAAAAAAAAAAACCTTCGGATACAAAAGCTTTCTTTGCGAGAAAGCAAAAAAGCGGAATAAAACGCGAGCAGAAAGCCGCCACAGTGTGTGTATATACGCACGACGAAATCGAGGGGTCCATTTATCTCGTCTATTGTCCCTGGGCCGGTGTCGCGCCTGGGCGCAGCCGGGCATAGTATCGGCGCGGGTATACAAACAATCGGGACGATCGGAGATATTCATACGCGCTCGGGCAACGGGCAATAATCGAAGCAAGCGGTGCGCGCGTTTATACGCGCGTTTGATGGCTCGCTGCGCCCGCGGCGGAAACGCGACGGCGCGTATAGCAGACGAGGAGCCAAGAAGTTGGATCGAACCAGTTAAGGTCGCGGGATCCGCTATGGGCAATTATTTTTCTCGCTCGGCGAGGCCTCGTTCGGAATTCCGAGGTTTTACCCTCACGCTATGGTGATTATTTCGGTGATGGGTAGAAAGACGCTTTAGTTTGCCGACTTTGATGTTTGTTACTCAAACTTATATAAGCAATTTTCGCTTGTAAAGTTTCAAAATGTTTTAAGTATAATTAATTGAAAATTATTTGCAAATTACGTGTAGTATTTTGAATTTACGAATGTATAATTAGGACAGGTTTATTCACATTACGAAATTCAATTTTTTCGCTTTTTTTCAAAGCTATTATCTCCTGTATAATGATTTTTAAAATTTAAATACCTGTATACGATTTTTTTTTAACGAAAAGCTGTAGAAGCAAGATATCTTTTCATTAATAATGTATATTTATAATTCTAATTTATTTAAAAAACTGTGTAATTCAAAACACAATAATTGGGCGACATGACATTATGCTTAAATCCTGCGCTATTCAAAGAGCTTCAAGAAAGCTTTTTTTCGAATTTTTAAATCGACCTTTTCAATAATTCAGTGAATATCATTTCAATTTTTTTTTTGTAAAAGAGCTGAGGTCTTTTATGAAAAATCTGCGAGGACACAGTTTTCTTTACAAGGTAACGTTATCACCTTTCCCGACTTCGAAGAAAAGTATTTTTTCATTTTTTTTTCAACGAAAAGCATCAAGATTTAAATCCGTCTCGAAGAAAAGCGCCTCGCAAGTTTCCCCGCGAAAAAATACTTTAGAAATGTATTTTTCTTAGCGGCAAATTTACGTAAGTGCGAAAATATACTTAATTCCTTCGTAGGAATTTGAGAAATGTGCTTTTTCGTTGCTATGCCCTACGTGCCTTTACGAAGCGCCTAAAGTAAATTTTTACTTTACTGTTCAAACTGTTAAAGTCGAACGTACTTTTCTCGTTACGTACAAAAAAGAAAAGCATCCTATAAAATCTAATTCTTTCTCTAGAATAAAATTCCACTTGGTAGTTCCCAGTTAATGAAAAACTGCAGCACTCGAGCAACAGTCTAACCAACAGTTTTTGAACGCGTTCTTAACATCTCGCGGTCTATCCGTGGAAATCGTAATCAGCCGACCCCGACATCGATCTGGTGTTACAGTCCAGTTAGCGAAAATCGCTTTCCGGACGATCGAACCCTCGCGGCGAGATCGACCGGGACCCTCTGCCCGATAATCTCGGACGAGTCGACTCCCACCCCCCGGCAGTCAGCCGAGTGCACTTGGAATCGATTGCACATCTCGCGAGCTTTCGACGTTTGCAATTCGCATTTTTCACGGACTGATGCTTCGCGCCGTCGCCCATTTCCCCGGAATCTGTTGTTGCGTCGCGCCTCGTTCCGCTTAGTGTTTACGATGGCTACACGCGCGCACAGGGGATGGCGTTATTAAAACGCAGAAGACTGGAAAGAGTCACGTATCGTGGATAAATAATTTTTTGCGACGAGATGTCTATCCTGGATGATCCGCTATCGGAATAGACTTAGGGAAGCATTTGAATTTGCTTGGATTTGAAATGAGAGCGAATACTCGTGCATCATCCGAATAAAGCTTGCTTACGTAGGCTTTGGCAAGTAGAAACGGCAGGGTACGGTTAGACATTGGCGAATGTGTTTTAAATATACAATCAGGCTTTACGAACGTTTTTTTAATTAATGTTAAGTTTTAATCATTGATGAGTAAGTGTAGAATATTTGGGAGATTATTTAGAATAAAGCTTATATAGACTTTGATAAGTATAAACGGCAGGGTGTAGTCAGACATAGTCGAATGAATATTAAATGTACAATCAGGTTCAAGGAACGTTTTTTAATGATATGTTTTAATCATTGGTTTGTAAGTGTAGAATATATTTTGAAATCATTTAGAATAAAGCGTATGTAGGTTTTGGTAAGTAGAAACGGCAGGGTACGGTCAGACTCTGTCAAATGAATGTTAAATATTCAATTTAGGTTCAACGAACGTTTTTTAATGTTATGTTTTAATCATTGGTGTGTAAGTGTAGAATATTTGGGAGTTTCTTTAAAATAAAGCTTATATATAGGTTTTGTAAGTAGAAACGACAGGGTATGGTCAGACATTGTCGATTTATGCTAAATATACAATCAGGTTTAACGAAAATTTTTTAATGTTATGTTTTAATCATTGGTGTGTAAATGTAGAATACTTGGCAACTTATTTAGAAATGTTTGTAAAAAAAAGCTCTTTTTTAAATTTTAATAAATATATATCTAGAATTATGTACAATGTTTACAATGTTTTGTAGGACCTAAAGGACGTCAACGCTGGGTGTATAAATGATGTACAGTTTGAATTATGGATAATATGCTTTTCTGAGAGCACTTATATTGGTAATAAGTATCGGAATATATATCGGAATATTTACGCGAACCCTCGATTATATAGCTGGTTTTATCTGCTGTGCTGTTCGGGAAGGCTCGATCTCTCAGATCCCCTTTTTTTTTAACTTCGTGTAGTATTACGTTATTGAATTTCATATCAGTCTGTTGATGAGTCACGTCGTGATTCAAAATATCGTTCCCTTATTTCAGAATCGATAATCTTCTTTAATGTCGTAGAGTTTTTCATTTTTTCTCTTTGCATTAATATTAAATTGTGGAGGTGTTTTAAACATGTGAACATTGAATTTCACATCTTCAACGCACTTTAAAGAGATCTGAGAAAAGTTCTAATGGCTGATTCAGAAGTTGAAACGATACTTAATTCACTTTATTTATACGAAAATCATTATTTGCATCAGTTATAAAAAATGTATTTATTTTCGTAAGAAGAAATTTCTAAAATTTGTAATTTTAATATCAACAAGGTTTATTCTGCTAAAGTTTTTTTTTTATTAAAAATAAGAAATAAACTTGAAAAAGTGCAAAAAATCGTATTCAAAACATCCACTTCACAAATTCTGTTTTGTCTTATCCGTTTACACACAAGTGGCTATTCAGTAGAAAATTCAGGAAGCAATTTTACTCTACACTTTGGAGGAAAATTATTAATATCCAAAAAAAGTAGGGGGAAGAGAAGCATCATGCAGCTATAGAGAAGCACATCATACTCTTTTATTCATAAGAGCTTGTATCTTTTAATTTTGTATTATTTATGATTATAATATTTCAAGAGCAAGAGGAAAAACTTGTTTTTCTTTACATAGAAAAATTCAGTTTTCCGTTCAAATTTCTTATGCATGGAAGATTCCTTTTTATTCTTGTACCAAAAATTGTAAATTATGCAACAGTAAAAAAAGAAATTAACTTTTTCCGACGGAGTGATGTTTGAACTCTTTAATAGAGGGTTGTAAAAGTACCTACATACGCATATTATACATAAATGTAGATGCTTTTTGTGCTTTTACGTGAAAATTAGAAAAATAAACTTTTTAAGGGTACAAAGTTTTCTCTATAAAAAAATTAAGACCAAAATCGAGAGTTCAGTTAAAACAGAAAAATTTGCTAGAAGACGGAGTATCACATCTCAGATTGAAGAGGGCCCTTTTAAATGCAACGGCGCGCGCCCCTCGAGAGCTTTATTAGATTTCGAGAGCTTTTAAAAATTCCGCGCGCGCGTTAAAAAAAAAAAAGACTAAATGGGGCTTTTTTCTTTGCCGCGCCCGCGCGAATGCTTAACCTTAATTCGCCGGTTGGGGGGCTTCAAGACCAATTTTTTCGTCTTCTCTTTTAAAAGTCGGTGCGCGTCCTCCTCGCGCGATTACGTCATGCCGCGGACACCGCGATGGATGGTTTTATCTGACTGGATAAAGTTCGCGGTTTCCAACGAAGATCTGCCGAGATAAAACGTGATGTCGTCGGGGAGTAGGTACTCGGTGCTCGTTACTTTGGAATTGTGTATCGTATACCGGAAAATATATTTGTAATAATGATAATTAACGATTGGATGTGTATGATCTTCGTTTTTCTTTTGCAATCGTAAAAGATACTTTAAAAATACACTTTCCTTAAAAAAAAAAAAGAATATTGAATATACGATTATCTTTTATACAAGTCAAATAAATTTATTCGCAGTTGTACGTTTTCGATTCGAGATACCTTTAGTGAACTTATTATTCAATCTAGAAAAAAATCCGTAGATTAAACGGAATAGTAAATAAGCACATAACACAATTACACTTTTAAAAATTATTCTACGGACAAATCTGACAAAAAAATCTGAATCTTGAATTTCAAAAAATACGAAAACGTCGTGAATAAATGTAATTAACTCGTAAAAATAATTTATCATTCAGTAGCATCAAACTAAGTACGAATGAGTACACACATGCCCATTTAAAAATAATAAATTAAATATTTTTTCCACAATCCATAATCTGCGCGACTAAATGAATAAACACGTACTTTTAAAATTTTTATTTGACGAAAACAACGACACTACAACATGACATTAATAATATGAAAACAGAAAAAATAGTTACGTCTCGCACACGATCAGAGACTTTTAAAAATAAGGTTTTCAGGCGGATTTTAAAAGGCGGATCGAAGTGAAAGAGGAGGTACTGCGCACCGACCAATCCATTCCTTTAAGAGTGATATATACAAGCTCGTGGCGCGGCGAGCTCGATCTTTATACACTTTATAAAAAAAAAAGATGATGGATCGCTGAAAAAAGTGTAGCAATATTCGAGGATTAGGTCGGATGCCTGGTAATAATAAGCGAAGGAAGTTTAATATATAGACTGATCAAATACAGAAGCATTTTCCTTCGTCTGTTTATGATTAAATACTTTGTTTGTTCGGAAAGGATCTTGGATATGAGCCTGAAATAAAGTCATATATTTAGAGCAGACGTGATAAAAAAGAGTATCACGATTTGCAGTTATACATATTTTGTTTGAAGAACAGGCGATGAAAATGCGTGAACTGAAAAAGCGTGTCTGCACACACCCGTCTGTAACTACTTATATGAATTATGCATTGTAGCTAATAGAGTCGATTCTATTAATTACAAGAGACAAATTCTATTCACTAATAAAATATTATTTATTTATTCGATTGATTGTTTACAGATAAAGTACATATTAGTTGATAAATTTAAAATAAAGTAATAATTACTAGAAATTAAAGAATTTCGATAATACCTCTTACTTTTTTAATCAACGATTGTTTTCGCACATCATTAAATTATTGTTTGTATTTAAAAAACTATTTTATATTCCAATCTAATCTAGACGAATTTATCAGACTAGATCTCTTCATACCCAATAAAACGCTTTTTATTTAAATCAACATAAATCGAATGAGCATTTCGATCGAGTATTAATGTCAAGCGTCCTCTATCAACAAATGTCAGCTAAAAATAAAATAACGACGGACAAAAAGAAAATCAATAAAATTCAAATAAAGTAAAATGAAAAATAATAAATAATAATCTCGCCAGTAAAATATATTTCCATCTCTAAAAATATTCGAACCAACATTATTCGTAATACTCCACACCATGTACGTCGCGTTAATAGAGCTTGATTCCATTAGCCTAACGATCCGTTAAAATAATTAACGAAGTGCGCGCGGCGAGCGGAAATTGGTACATTTCATTGGCGAGCACTCCGCGCCGCTCCCCCATCGATATTCGGAGGGAAGGGGAGCTTAAATGGCGATCGCGCTCGTTACCACACCTGATCAGCATTCGCAGTCTGTGCATCCACCGTGCGGAGCATATACACCTCCTCCTCTCAGTCCACGTCTCGGGGGACCGGACGGAGGAGAAAAAGCTCTATGCGCGCGAGCGGCTAAGGGAAAAACGAAAGTTGTAACGTAGTTTCATCCTCGTTTAACTTTTCTCTCTCGCGGATAAATACTTATGTGTACTTCGCCGGAGTTCGTCGCTTCGCGGGCGAGAAAAATATACATCATCTCGCGTGGCTCTGGTATAGTGGTGTTAGTGCGTCCTTTTTTTTTTATTTTTGTTGACGTTCCATTTGCCTTTTTTATTCTGGTGGTGCGCGCCGCTCGTAGGACGGACGAACCGCAGCGGTGGGGAAAAAGTGAATTTTTTCGTTCCATTTTGGTGGTTCTCTCCTTTTTTTGTACCTTGTCAAAACAAATGTAATTTTTTTTCGGAATATGTGATGAAACATCGTTAAACAAATACCGGGGGATTAAATGGTTTTAGTTGGAATTTTTTTTTGTTGGTATAACGTATTCTTCGTTGCGAGAGATAAAAAAGTTGGAGTTTTATACAGGGGCAATTCGAAATCTTGAAATGAAGGTAATTTTTTGCGAAAAAGAAAATTAAAACCTAACGTACGGGAAAACCTTGCGTTTTTACTAAGTTGAAATTTAATTTATCCAAACTTATATGAGAATTATTTTCAAATACACTATGGTATGCTTCATTATTCGGCAATAAAAAAGTAATTGAATTACTCACTTGAATTAGAATTTTTTTAAATTTTGTAATTCCAAACTATGCTGGATTGTAAAATATTTTAATTCGTAATTCTAACTAAGGGATTATAAAATCATTTTTTAACTTTAATCCCAATTTGTAATTTGAACTGCTAGATTACAAAATATATTTCGACGACTCCTAATAACAAGGGTCCACTTCAGAGATCAGAACAATAAGGAGCTATGTTAATTAAAACTACGAAAACATAGATCCTTGTTATCTTGACCGCTGAACTGGACTCTTATTATTAGGACCGTCGATTTGCAATTAATTTTTTCAAAATTTATTAATTAAAAAATTTGTCACCCTGAGAGTAACAGTCTCCTGGTTAGTCGTTCATTCGCGAATATCTATCTTAAAGTTCTCTCTATTTTACACATACGCTAAATAAATAAATAAATAAATAAATAAATCCGCCGGTCAATTTCGCGATCGGGCGACACTGATCGCGGATCTACCGCGCGGCGGCGCCCGAAGACGCGCGCTCCAGCCTCGTCGGCGCAACTTCGAATTTGCCCGGGCAAGGAGAGCAAAAGCGAGAGAGAAAGAGAAAGGGCGAGGGAGAGGGCAAAACGCCGGCTGACGTAAAATCAATGCGAGGTATATACGGCAACATTACCCACGGCAACATTAATTCTTGGTGGGCGGACAGCACCTCGCCGATTTTTCGCGACCTGCGGAGAGAAAGGATTCGCGCGGGGAATTTTCTCGACCACCGCCTCCCCCCTCCTCTCGCTTTTTCTCCCTCGTACGAGGGGTGAAAGATGATCGAGAGTGTTAGCTTGCGAATTTTCAATATTTATGGGGTGGGCCAAAGAACTGAGCGGCGCGTTGGGGTTGAGGCGATCATGCCGGGCATTAATCACGAGGCTGATTATGGGCCGGATATTTTGTGCCGCGCGGCAATCGATTGAACCCGTCGCGAAGGGATAAAGAAGGTAGGTGAGTATTTTTTTTTTTTTTTTTTTTTTTTGTAAGCGTAATTGAAAGTATTATGGATTAAGAAGGGGTTACGGATTTTGCAGGATTAATTTGGAACATCGAAATTTACGTAGGATGATTAGATTGAAGTATGATATATTTTTTATAAATATCTTAATTTTCTTTAGGAATTGGGAATCACCGAGATAAATATATATCTCGGAAATATTTTTAATAGAGTATCAATATTTTTTAGTGCAGATTAATTAGTAAGTTAATTGATGCTTGAATTTATGTTAATTAGAATTTTTAAATTTTGTAAAATTATTTGTCATATTATTGTTATTTTATTTTATTAGCAAAAAATATATAATATGTTGTAAGCTACAGAAGGAGTGAAGTAGAAAAAGGGAAAAGAGAAGCCTACCCACGGCAGCTAATTCACGATAAGCTAGAAAAAGAAATGTAGCTTAAAAAAGGCGATCGATTAAGTACTTTAAATCTATCAACGTCCTATAGGACTGTTATACAATGTTCGTAAATAAAATCTCTCCCTATACCTCCCAATCAGATTGAGCACTTCGATCCCCATCCCTCCCAAAGTATTCATCAACCCTCTGTTCGTCTGTCTCACTATTTCTCTTTTCTATTCGTTTCTTCTCTTCTCCTCACATTCTCTTTCTCCGTCTCTCTCTCTCTCTCTCCTTCTATTTTCTCCTTTCTCTCTCCTTCTATTTTCTATTTTCTCTCTCTTTCTCTCTCCTTCTATATTCTCCTTTCTCTCTCTCTTTCTCCCACTTCCCCTCGCACTTTCTCTCTCTCCACGATCGATCCGTCAAGCAGCAGACGAGTGAGTGGCTAACGAGAAGGTAAGGCTCGGGGCCGCGGGCAGCGCTTAGAAAAAGCACGCGCGCGGCCGGGCGATCGCTTGATTGGGCTTGACTCGCGGGGGAGGGCCACAAAGGTAATCATCCTACTCGGGCCATTGTGACGTCTCTCCGCGTCATTGTGCCGCGAGCGCGACCTTGGCCTCGCGGGGCACGCCGCCGCCGCCGCCGCCTCGTCGCCGGGCTAATTGTCCGGCTTAATTGCCCGCGGGCCCTCCGCGAAATTGCCGCGATAATTGCGCGCCCCCGCCGCCCACACAATGCCGAGTAATGAGGCTCGTTGCGCCCAAGCGAGGCCCCGCGCCACCTAGTCCGCGGCGGGACCGCGAGCGAGTCGCCTCGCAAGCGGGATCGGCGCTGCTTCCTTCGGGATGCGCCCGTTGGAGCTTGCAAGCTCGGGGTATGGGCTGGACTCTGCGGAGGCGAGATTGGCTTGGGAAACTTGCTTCTGGGTTTAGTGAGACCTCGTATACTTGCTGGTCTAAAGCAAAAATTAAGATTGAGAAAGTAAGCTCCTGTAAAGAAGAGTATGTATATTATAGGTGTTTGGTAGAGCTTTCGAAAAAGAGCAAACTGAATGTAATTTTACTAAACTGTAATTTATAATTTATTTCTCGGAGGAATAAATGTATGCACATGCGTTAGGTAAATGTACTGGTATTTCAATTTATATTCTAGTGATCTTGTAGAGAGATATATAATATTCTCTTTTGGCAGGTTTAACATCATCTTACAATTTGAAAAGAATAATATAACGGTAAATTATGTAATATTTGATTATGAAATTTACATAAAATCGAAGAGACTTGATTTCTGTAACTAAATATGCGTAACATTTATTTATTTTATGTATTTATTTTATGTGTTTTATGTATTTATTTATAATCTAGTATTTTAACGTATATAATTGAGATCATTTCTTCTACATTTAAAATTCTGAGATCGTACGAGGAGAAATACTTTTTATGTGGTACATTCAATCGATCAGTATTATAATATACTACTTATTAGAACATTAGTAGCATAAGGTCTCCATTTCCATTAAAAAAAAAAAAAAAATCAGAAAGTTCTTTTCGGAAAATTCGAAGAGAGATTTTCAGATAAGGGATTCGTGAAATTTCATAAATGTGGAAATCCATTTCTATCGAGGCTGCTTGAGATTTACGAGATTTCTCGTGCATTACTATGAAATTTTAGAAAATTTGAACATTAATTCTTGGAAAAGGTGTGACTTACTGACAAATAAATTCAATATCTCATAAATGTTTTTATATTGGGATTAGTCTCGTTAATAAAATCGAGACTTCCAAGAAATGCATAAAGTCATTGGATGTCCAATAAGAAATCGAACATAGAAATCGTTTCGAGACATTATGACAAGGTGAAATGAAGCTGCTAAAATTCTGCGAAGTAAGAGAAGGAGCTAGATTTCTCGGAAAAGTCATACATCCGAGGAACCTCGTAAACATTTCGAAAATGTAGAAGCTAGCTTTCATGCTGGTCGTGTCTCTTGACATTTACGAGATTTCTCGAATAATGCAACAGATGTACAGGATGGAAGTGTACTGAGCAAATTCGATATGGAACCTGAAATGCAATAGATTCTCGAACCTTTTGAGAATTCTTTACATAAAGTATTTTTTAAAATTTGCGAGATATTTTCGAAAAAATTGAAATTCCCGCCCATTTGTATTTGAGACATTGAAAAAAGAGTTTTTAGATTTTTGAAAAAATCGGAACAGATCACGATACTTTCCATCAAGAAATTAATTCGAAATGAGTTGGAAAACTTCGATTACAAATCTTGTCTCGTGTAGGTTTAATACACCCTGTATGAATAATATTTTTCCAAAGTTACCAGGAAATGGCAAAAGTAGCATAAAAGAATGCAGGTGTAAGGTTTTGTATGGGAGGAAAGTGTCGAGGGTCTACGAAGTGCAGTTTTCCTACTTTTGAAACTTGTGGGAACTTTATTTTCTAGTTGTTCAGGAAGCGTGTGAAAGAGGCTCGCATAATACTTCGTTTGATAATGCATGGGACGAATTTTACAAAGTTTTTGAAAAAAAAAAGAAATTGTTTCATAATTGTTCTAAAAGAAGTTTATCCAACCGTAAATGTTTTGACAAATATTAAGTCGCAATAATATTAATTTAAAGATACTATTTTTTCGCTTGAAAAAATAAATTTCACAACAATTCAGCGGCTGTCATTTTAGTTGTTATTTTAAAAGATATAACGCTTGAATAAATTGAACTTTTTTATGAAAGCCTTTAAATTTCTGTGCAAAAATGTCAGGCACTTTTTATAAATTGCAAAACATTTTATATACCGCGCGGAGTAATAAAACCTTTAAAGTAAGAACATTGCTCTTTTGGAGTATGGCGTGTAGTTGCCGAATAGAGCAGGAGAGCAATGTATAAGCGACTGGGTGATGACACATTTCGTGCCGAGAACTTTTGATGTCAAAACCAAAAATCGTGCGCACAACATGTAACATACCGCCGTGTCTATATTTCAGGAAACTGTGCGAGGAGCCAAAGGGAAAAGTCCGAGGCCCATTTTAAGTATTTTTATGACGATAGCCCATATTTCACAGTGTTTTCCAACTTTTATATGCGACTTGATGTGGACTAAAAGCTTGAAACAGGGAGCAAAAAAAAGTTGGAGTTAAACTTCAATGTGCGTGCGTGAAAAATGGACTGCAGCTCGAACGATCGACCTTCATTGTGTGTTTTACAGAAATTGTTATGTAGTCATCCATTATTATTATTTTTGTGTTTTGCTGTAGAAGAAATATTTTAAGAGAAATTTAGGTCTTTTTAAAGGCAAGGATGACAATTTGCATGCAATCTGAGTCCACTATTTATTTCTAGTTGCGTAATATATGCTTCACAAAAAAGATATATATATACATCTTTCTAAATATTTAAATTTCAAGTTATTTTTAACCCCTTAAATAATGCTTAAATCCAAAGATCTGACGAAGTTATAGTAAATTCACCCCTAAATAATTCCTTTACATCTTTATCCATGGAAGGTATAATTGACTTGAAAAAACAGTCGCATACCTTTTATTTAAAAGAAAAAAAAAATACACCCCTGCCAATTCATAAAAACACCTGCGACAAGGCGACAAGGCTGATTGCCGCTCCAAGAAACCTGTAACGTTGATCCGCGCGAACCTCCTTAATTCGTCACCGCCCCGCGGACTCATTTTTCTTCTCCTTCGCAAATAAGAATAAGACGGACGGTTTTCCGCAGCAGATACCTTACCATACCCTCGCCGTCATCAAGATTAAAGACTCGCTGGAGCAAGACTACGCACTCGGACGTTCGAGGAGATAAGTAAAGGGCGAGCGAAAAACGTCCGGGAAAAAGGAAAACTGTAAATAAGAAAAGAGTCATTTGAATCGTTTATTTTCTCGAAACTTAACTTTGGGTAACATTTTTTTTTATGACAAAATATGAAGGAATCCAAAGTTTTAATTAAAGGTACAAAGCTCAAAAAGATTCAGAGCTGCAGTGAGCAAAAACAAATGTTCATTTAATTTTTATTGCTCTTTCTAAATATGAACAAGTGGAATTCCCTTCAAATGGCTGTTCATTTATTAGCTATGAATTTCAATTAATTCATATTTAGCGGGATTATTTTCACTCGTAAAATTTCTTTTTTTTATAGAAAAGTACCTTCAAGTTCTTTAATCGAGAAGTGATTTGTTTAACAGACTTTTACTTTGAAAAATTTTGACGCTGGATTTTAAAAGATGTTTGCCCTAAGTTTCGAGAAAATTCGTAATCCAAAGGTGAGGCACTCTCCTAATAAACCGAGAAAGAGGTTAGTCATCGAAGGGGTTACGAGAAGGAGTAGACGAAGGTTTGCTCAGTGCTCCCACGGACTCACCTGCTCGTGCGTGAAGCGAAAGGGCGTCAAGGACGAAGGTCCTTTACAGAATCTCGACTGTCTGAGCCAATATAAAGCAAGGCGGTTTCGAGATGGAGAGGCGAGGAAGCGTACACTTCGTGTACTCCGTGCTTGTTTTTTTAGGACTGTCGGCGCTTTGTTTGCCCGCCTTTCCGGCGGATTGTTCTTCAGCTGCCATAAAGAGGGGACTTTCTTTTGTTGCCAACCGTTTTTTTTTTTTTTTTTTTTATTTTAATTTTGCAGAGAAAAGAAAAAGAAAGCGCAACTTTCAATGCACAGAGAGTACATGATAAGGATTTCATTTAGATTTTTTATGCGAAAAGCTTCTTTAATTATTCGTCATCAAATATACGTTTACTACGTCTTCTAATATGAATCTATAGGTTTAACGTCGGTCGATTTGCATTTGCTATTTATTTTTTGTTAGAATTAAGCAATAGTAATTGTTTGCTTAAATAGAGAGTACAAAGGCGAAATGGGGGTAGATGGTACCCTCATTGTATTACAATAGACGGACAAATAATAAGCGGTATGTAGGGACTGAAGCATCCAGTCTATCTTAGTTTGTACAAGGAACTATAATACGGATCGTGTGTACTCGCTGTATACAAAAGTTCCGCAACGGAGTTGATGCGTCTCGCGCGAATAATCGAGTTTGCGATAATACTTTCTTACCGCGTCAGTCGATATTTCGTTTGATTTTCTCCCTTTTTCTTGATAATGGCTAAAAGAAAGGCAAAACTTCAAATAATTATAGAAAGTTACTTTGTAAGTGTATTTACAGTATTGTTCTGAATTATTTATAAAGATTTTTCCGATTAATAATACGAATCAAGAAACATCATATAAATTTTATCGTGGAGTTCTCTGTGGGAAACAGCTTTTTTATTTTGAGATGTACTTTAACACACACGATATCTTTGCTGTTAAACATTCGACTGAAAAAAATGTGGGTCATGTTCTTTCAGATGGAAATAATGCGGAAAACAATGAAATAGTAAATTTCGCGACGTAAACAACCCAATTAGAAGAATTAAGGACTTTTCTTGGCGTACAGATAAGGAAAACACTTCTCACTAAATCTAACAAAGAGCTTATAAATCCTCCATTTACCGATATGCATGAAATTTAAAAAATTGGTTTTCAGATAGTAAATGATGCAGAACCATCTTGCTGAAATCGCATAAGCTTTTTTTGTTAAATTTTATTAAATAAAATAGAGCTGCTCACATTAAATCTACAAACAGCGTACGTAACAGTGTTGACAAAACGAGCTATATATGCTGAATAAAGCACCGTAGAATCATAATATAGAGGCGCTTCGTTCCATTATTCGCTAGGAAAACCATTTTCAAAGTTTCGCGTCCAAACCGGTGACCTGAAGGGTTGACACTCCCACTGGTAAATACACACATCGACACATATTGAATTTATTCCCAACCCCCCTATAATGATCACTTTATTTCCCTCAAAACAGAGAATAAATGGAGTTACTATAATTCTCTAGAGAAATACAGAATTCTTTGTTCCCCGTACAACTGTTTTTGCTTTTTTTTTTGAGCTTTTTTCGGTCAATAAAGTAGCCACAGAGGGATCAGGAGTAAATTACCAGGAGTAAAGGTATGTTGGCATATAACAGATCACTTTCCTCCCTTGTTACATAAATGAACTGTTTTTCGCCTGGCAGCGGAACTAAAAAGAAACGCGACTAAAGCCTCCGCACCTGGCAAACGCAAACAAAGGACACACCTGCAGTGTGCAATAGAAGCCCCCCGCGGGCTCCAGTATTCGGACGCGCGCGCGCTTCAATCGGGGAACGCGAGGCGCGCCGCCGCGGGAAAGCCGGATCCTCGATTCAATTATCATGCGACGATAATGGAAACGTTTAGCCGGGCTTATGTACACGCGGAGTCCACCACCGACTCCCGGTCATCCCATAGTCCTCCTTATCCTGCCACTATACTTCTTCAACGTGCCTCCTACCCTCCCTCCCACCACCCACTTACTTAATTAAAAGTTTCGCGAGCGACCGGCCGGAATTCCTAAGCCGTCCGCGATCATTTCTTAATTAAAGCTTCATTAGAGGCGCGCGACTCTCCACTTACCTAATTAAAGCTCGCCGCTGCGAGGGCCGCAATTATTCCTTCGCGCTTTTTGTCCGGCGGCCCACGTGAAGATGAATGTCGACATTTTCTTCGCTATACTATACTCTTTTTTTCCTCTTTCTTCTGTTTCTTTTTTTTTAAAGCTTGCGTCCGCGAGGGGGGAGGGGAGGGAGAGATTGCGATGTGCTTTTTCGACGATTGGAGCTTTTTCTTGCGGAGTGGGTATACGTCGATCGTGACGATGCATGATGTCGCCTTGCGGCTGCTGGGAATTTCTGGGAGTTGTAATGGAGATGATTGCGATTTGTTGGAAGCAGATAAAGAGAGAGAGAGAGAGAGATGAACAGAAGTTTTTAATTTAATGGATTGCACGAGTGTTTTGCGATATTTTGATTTTTTTCGTTGAAGCCCGATTGTGTTGCGTTTTAAACGGTTGCTGTAAATAAATATTTATTGTCTTTTTATTAAAAATTTTATTTCTCCAATATCGTTTCGCGAGTTTTAGAAATAGAATTGTTTGAAAAATTAATTGGAAACAATTCCCATTATTGAGAAGAAGACAGTACGTACTATTTTTTAAAATTATTTTTATTTATTTTATTTTATTTTATCATTTAGAGGTTAATAACATTTTAATGATTTTTCTTAAAATAACTTTCAATAATCATTTGTAATTATTTTCTAAATTAAATTATTTAAGAAAAATCTTTGCATAGCTTTTAAGGAATGAAGAAATTTTGAAAACCAATAAGTTTTACCTTAAATTATACACTTTTAATTATACATAAAGGGATTACTGTCGGATGTTTTCGGCAAACTTTGAAACTAATTTAACTTCGACAACAAAAATCATTAGACATTAAACATCCGCAAGAGTCACTAAAAGATGCAGGGATCTTCTCCGAAGAAAAAGAATTACTCCAGTGACTGCGTCGAAAAGAAACAAATTGCTCGCACATCCGTAACTCATATCTCACTCGTCGGTATTCCTCTCACCTTTCGCAAATTCCTCTTACCGCACTGCTCGCGCGTTCGGCCGTTTTTCTTCGGCCCTGACGAAGCGGCCACGATTTTTCCTTTCCCCATAAAAATAGTTTATTATGTATTCACTGCGTAAAGTGGATTTTTTTAAGCCGAGTATGGATATCCGCTTTTTTATGCCCTTAAAGGGTAAAATAAAGAGGAAATTGAAGTCTGCATTTTGATGCAGATAAAATGACTTTTAGAATCATAAAATTTAAATCTTTTTAAATTTTCAATAGTTAATATCATTTTTATGTGAATTTTGCGGAAAAGAAAACGAAGAATACTTTCTTAAATTTTGACCCTATAAAAAACGCGAAAAACGTACTTGTGCGACGACAAAAAATAAAATAAATAAATTGATATAAAATAAAAGCGTAGGAAGACCCTGGAGATGCGAATAAAGAATCATTAGGTGCAAATCAAGTTTTTAGCGCTCCTATATAGTGTCCGTTTAATGGTGAGGGATGACTGCGCGGCGCTAGACGCGATGACGTCAAAGCGCCCTTACCTTCTCTTCTTCTTTCACTCGACGCGAGAGTCCGGCGTTCGGAGGACTTTACGCTCTCTTTCGCGCCCTTTTTACGACGCCCTTCGCGTTTTCAAGATATTTTAAAGGAGATGAGGCTGTCGCGAAGTGCCAACTGGAAGGTGTTTGGTTTGCATTTCAATCTTTAATAAAAACCTTTATCTCAACTCAATCTTTAAACAAATGTATAATTTTTGCTGGGTAAAGGGAATGCGAGAAGATTGTATTCAGTTTATGGGTCGGTAAGCACAGATTCTGTTGCTTAACGTTGAAGGATCATCATCCATGGTATTTATCGTGATAGTCTTTCTAGAGAATTTTTTATGGAAAAGTGAGAAGAAGAAGGTGAACGTATAGAATCAATTTTTGTTAATATCGGATTTGAGCTTGATAGGGAATGAAATAAAGTTAAATGAATGAGTGGCTGTGAGAATTTGTTGGTAACTGTTATTTAAACGAGTTAATTTAAACAACTTTATATTTAAATTCTACTCTAGATAAACAAGAGTAAGTGACTATTTTACATAGAAGGGTCAGATTTTGTACTATTTAAAGTATTTCATGTATTTTAGCGAAATTTCCGGATATTTAAAACAGTGGACACTTTAATCTCTCTTAGTAGGAGTTTGTACTCTCTTTAATTCCATCTCATCTCATTACATTAGGAATTTCTAAAAACTACATTCAAAAACATTTTTATAAAATTCAGTATATTATTATTCACCCCTTGTTCCAAATTTAAAGATAACTCCGCTAGCCTGCATATATAAAATTTCCCATTCAAACGCAGAGTCCGAACTTTTTCAATACGAATCTCATACCATCTCAATTAACTTTGAAAATCAAATTTCCTCTCGAATCAAATCTTTTTTTTTGCCACCAGTTTGTACACCCACTCATGTGCGCGCAGCATCTCGCCTTGTCGATATTTCCTGCATCGCGTCGTTGATTTCCGGCGAGGTTCTCGGATTTTAAGCTAAGAGTTAAATAGGGATATGACAGCTAGTTGGACCTGGATTTAAAAAAATTTAAAAAAAAATTAAAAGGCACCTTTTACCTATACTATAGTCTATTATATTAGAAGCACAATGAAATTGTCTACTTATATTTTTTTATATATTAAACCCCACGTCGAAGATGGACTCGAATTCGACTATTTTTGCTTGCTGCCTTTTATAATTACAAGAACATAACATTTATCTATGATTTTTTCCATATAATTAGGTATACGCACATATAACAAGAGACGAACGAAGTCCTACTTAGAATCAGACAGATATCCCTACTTTATTGCTGATACCTACCAAACCCCTGCCTTTTTCTACATGAGATTTTCTTCATCATTTACCTCTTCGCGTGAGGCACTCCGCTTTTTCATGCCACGCACCTCATCCGTAAAGCGCCGCTAACGAGGGAACATTTTGCTCGCTGTTGCGCTCGTGCGACGGGGTTAGATCCTAAGGGAGGCGAGGACGGGATACTAAATTCCTGGAACATCGTCGCCGATTTGATTTCCGGGGGAATTTCAATTACCGCGTCCCTGTTTACGTGTAGATGCAGGGCGCGTCGCGCTCGGTCGCTTCGTACCTTCGGCGTGTAACTGCTGTGATCGCAAGGTTGTTTAATAATTTGGAGCGAGGATTAATGTGCACGTGGAAGAAAGATTAAGTTAATTTGATGAATTCGATAGTAGATTTTTCCGTTTTTCCGACTGTCAGAGGCTATTTTATGCTGGAAATTTTTTTAAAGTTTATACAATGTCTGTTAAAAATGATATGCAAGTGTGTTAAAAAGGCTTTTCGATAATATTTAAATCATGATTAGGATAGATAGAGTGAACGATTCACTTTAAAATTATTGTATTCACCACCATGTGGTGGTGTAGGATTGTATTTCGTAGTTTAAAATTTCCCTGGTTTTTAACAGATCAAAAAGTGCATTTATGTGTATTTTTTTTTAATAATGCACTGGTATCGTGCTTTTTAAAATTTTTGGACTTTGATGCAGATGTAACGAAAGATAGAAGATTCAAATATTAATAGTGCAACGCATATTTTAATATACAAGCAAATTGAGAAATAATAATTTGATTTTTAATCATTATTTGATATTATTTGCATTTACGTGGCTTTATGCGAATCCATAAAAACTTTTAAAAATTTTAAGTGGGTCTTAATAATTGAATTCATCTCATGTACAAAATTTAGAGAAAATTCATCATATTTTGAAGGAGGTACAGGGAAATTCCATTTCTGTACCAGACATTTTCTTTACATCAAAAATATAACAGTAAAACGATATTGCAGGTACAAAAGTTTATTATGAGAAATCAATGCACAAATACTTTGAAAATTCCAAAATTCTCATTTACTTTGTAGATATAGGGAGGGAGGTATTTTATATTAAATTTACTTTACATTGCATTGAAAAACAAAAAGAATTGCGTGAAATTGTATTAAACGCGTGATACTGACAATGTTACAATGAGCTTTTGATACAATTAAAACTGCAGAGAGCATTGTACGTTGATTTTTATTTCGCTGATTTCATGCGAAATTCAATATTTGTTTTTATTTATTGTTTTATTTAGATAAACTGAAATACGAAATTTTGCGATTCATTACTTTGCCAAAGACAGTCAAATATTGACACTTTTTATACCGCAAATAAAAATAAGATAATTTTTGCTGTTTGAACGAAGCTTTCAGCTTCTTGTACAACAATGCCCCCGTATACAATTACGAAACGGCTTATTGTATTATAAAAATTCCCTTGAATTTACTTAAGAACAGAAAAGTCTGCGGAATTGCCCTGAAGACATTACGCAACGGAAGCGGCTTCATGTGAAACTTATTAGATATAAACAACTTTTTACTTCAGGGAAATACCAGCACAATTATTATAGGTCATAGTTTGACTAAAAATTTCAATGCTTCTTTGATAACATTTGCTAGAAATCCAAGAAATTTTATTTAATATAACGTTTCACTGTATAAAAATTACTAATTTTCTAGTATACATGAATGTAGACTACTGGTTTTGTAGTTTTTTTATCATATTTTCTATAGAATCAATTAATAATTAAAATAATTAAGTTGTACTTCGGATTCTTCCATACTAAATAATTATTAAAGTCATCTATTACTTCCTTTTTCTTGCTCCGGCCTTCAAAGTGTCAATATGCAAATTTCGTCACCGCTATTAATTTAGTTATTAAACGTGTTTATTTAAACCGCGCTTAATTTATTGACCTTGCATGTATGGGTGCAAATTCTAAATCCACTTCCAAAAATACCGTCCATTATTATAGAACATAAGACTTTTCTAATCTAAGTAATACGTGACTAATTATAAAGAGTAATAACTTTTTTTAACGATCTTCATAATTCATTGCATAAATTCTAATCTACACAAAATATAAGCTAAATTAACAGCACTACAAACCACCCCACCAAATATAACTCTCCTCCACATCATTTTACTCCATCACGTACAGTCTTCACTCCCTAGAAAAACAAATCAAGTCCAAAACGCTTATAGCCCATAAAACAACGAAGCCTTTAACGCATTCCCCCAAAACCAGCATCCGCGGCGCCTTCCGCGAGACTCCCCCGCGCAGATTCTCGCGCGACAATCGGAATCAATCCACCGACACGGTCGGGGGGGGGGGGGGGAGTAATTGTGCAGCGCGACTTGGTTTTCTCGCCCGCGTTATGACTGCCTCGCGGCCGGATACAAACGAAGTTCGCCGACCCTTTACTCTATCGCTGTTGGGTTAAATAAATTTAATAGTTAAGAAATTTTTCCTTTTTTTTGTAAGAACTCGTTACTCTCGGAAGAGAATTACGCTTGTGCGGGCACAAAAAAGGACCGGATTCTAGCGACGGTGACATTTCGTTTTGGCAAGTAATTGGTTTCGTTTTTTTTTCTGGGTGGAGCCAGCCGGTAATTTAAGGTTTTATCTAGTATCACAGTCAGATTCGAAAGTTAATGACAAGGTAAACTTGGAATTGTTAAAAAAAAAAAGAATTACTTTTTTGTATATTAGAGAAATTTTCATGAAAAACCATAAAAGTTCTTATTTATTAACCAGTTTTAAAAGTTTATATTTCAAAGCTCATCTGTAAATTCTGAATAAAATTTCAATTTGGATTGACACAATTAGCAATTCGTTCTTTTATAAAAACAAAAAGTAACTTTTGGATTTGCTTCGCATAACGTATTTTTCCGGACGAAAAAAATGAATTACTAATTGGATCGACCAAAGTAATTTTCTGTAATTTTTAATGATTATTCGTATTTCCGAGAATTTGCGTTACTTTTTTTTTTATTATTTCGCGAATTGTTAGAATGCAAGATTCACATTGACTCTGATCACTTAATTAATGAAAATTGGTATTCGTATTCTATTAAAATTAAAATAAATTATCAATCGCGCGATGAAATTTTGAAACTAACTGTACAACAGCATGCCCCACTCGTTCCGAAAATTATTTATCCTAATTATTTTTTTCAATCGGGGCTAGACGCAATTTTGTAATTAGTGCGTTAATTTGCAATCTCGCGGTGCATGAATATTGAAGGCCCGGCCATTGGTGTTTTTTTTTTTTCGACGAGGTACAGGGCACGTCGCTTTGATTAATAATTCAACGCGGGCATTATTATTTCGCAGGCAGTTTTTGTCACGCGGCGGACTGTGCGCCTCGTTTTTACGCCGCGCCCCGAGCGTCAGTTTCGTCGTAAACGCGTATAATAATTGCAATTAATCTGCGCGCGGGTGACTTTTTCAAAAACTGGTTTAACTTTTCAGTTCACGTGTTACGCGTGTGTAAGCCACACGACCGACGTAGTGCGAGGCAACGAAGTAAAAAAAAAAAGAGAGAAAAAAAAACGGCTCGAGTTATTGATCAACGAAGGCGGACAATCCGGTATTACTCCGCGTATTCCTGATTTTTTGCCCTCGGAATCGCGGCGCACATTAATCTCTCGGATCGCTGCGTACGAAATTTGTTAAGTACACTTATAAATTTCATTTTATTAATCCCCGCGGGTAATTTTTTATCGGCGGAAAGAGGAAGCCCGCTCGGCAAAAATGTCGTTATTATTATGGTTCCTATACTTCTTGGTGACGAGGATTTTATGTTTAAGGAACATTTTTTATTTTTGGATGTATACATTGAAAGATCTGATGTGCGGTGTTTTAAGTGGAGACCTCACGGAGGCAACAATATGTTACGTATACGCAGTTGATAAACGTGTAATATTTTTTTTAAGAAATTTATATATATTACTGTTAATAAATTTTTGTATTGTTTAGTTTTTTTTTTATATTTCATACATCAGATTATGTACATTTTGTAATTATTTTTGAAAGTTTACTTACTTAAATTATCTGGTCAATATTCTTTCTACAGAAGGTGATAAAAAAGAGATCGTTAAAACTTACTGTTCTTAAAACGTCTGTAAAAGAAGTGTAAAGCGTAGATAAATTTAGAATGTAATGAGTTTCTTTTACAAGTTAAAAGAATTTAAGTTAATTTTAGTTTTAAAGAATTTAAGTTAATTATAAACTCAAATTAGTAATATTCATTGTAATTTACACTATACCTTGAAAAACTTGCAAGTCATGGATAAGTTATTAATTCTCTTGTTTTATAAAATAACGGCATCCTAAAAGTCGATACCCTAAATTTTCCTTGAAGGACGAGTAATCTTTAAATTTTTGTTTAAAAGTTATTAATTCTCTACCACTCTAAGATAACGATATACAAAAAGCCGACACCCTACATTTTTCTTGAAGAACAAGCAACCCTCAAAATTTATTTAAAAGCTCGTAAGCTCCAAACTCAATGAAAGCAACACAATCGCGGAGCAATAAATTCTTTGCAGCGGGACAAGCTTCCAAAGGATGAAACGCGAGGAAGCAATAGTGGCGGAGCGTACGTTGAAATTCTAAAATAAAAAAGGCAGGCGTCGACAATGGGGATCGAAACGAACTGAATTGAGCGCGGACGACGGGCTGAAGGGAACCGGAGAGATAACAAAAGTCCGCGCGAAACAATCGGCGAAAACAGCGGAATCAAATTAGGCCAGCCGCTTCCCTTGCATTTGAAATCAACACGCATTAGAATGCATAATACGCTTTCGATCGCCGCGGATCAGTCGAGGGTAAGCGACTGGCTTTTCTTCCTTTTTTTGCGCACTTGTCGCTGGCTATCCGTAACTATTTTTTTTTTCTTTTAACGATCGAGCGAAAATAGAAGTCTTGTAGGGTTTCAATGTATTTGTTCTTTTACTGTGTAATTAGTTTTTCTTACTCTTAGAGGAAGCTTTGTAGTTTTCATGGTTTTGGATGTTGTGGAATATCAAATAAGTAGAATAGTCCGAGTACAGACAGACATTGATATTTTCCAAAATTTCACTTTGCAGTTAAATAACATTTGTTTTCATTTTTTTATTACAATTTTCTATGGTATAAAATTTATTACATTGTATATCAATAAATTGACTTATTATTAATTTTGTTAGGTCGAATAAAGTATATGCAATGTGTATATTATACGAAAGAAGGAAGCGGTCGAGATATGAAAATTTGAACAAAGCAGAGCTTACATAGGTCCTCCTATAATAATTTTGGAGACGGTCTCAGAGTATATTTTAATCATAGCCTTCGACGTTACAATATTAAATTTGATCGCTACTTTTTTAGTGAACTTTGATACTTATTTTTTGTAAAAAATTACTTTGATATGTACGATTATTAAAATGCCTACGGAGACTGATCCTTAAATTTTTTAAGAATCAAAATAAGCTTCACTTTCCAATTGGACGATAAAAAAAGCTTTCAGGTTTTTTAGACGCTTTATTTTTGTTAACAGTTGTGACCGCATCCGTCATTCAAAACCGTCCAAAACCAATTGACGTCTTTCTATAAAATCTCCCTCTCTGCCTTTTTAGAAGTCCCTTTCACGTACACAGAACAACTTCAAACTTCATTTGACACTGAACAATTAGACTCAATTAGATTTAATAGCATCAATTAAATTTAACAGAAAAAGGACGAGAGGTTCACTGAAGCGCCCAAAATAGCCCAAAGGATTCTTAAATTTTCAATGACGCCGCTACTTTCTGTAAAAAAAGTAAGAACTAACCAAATCAAGGCCGTATACTCGTTTAATCTCAAACAAGCGGCAAAAACAATTCTCTTCCCACCTCAAATCAACCGCCGACACTTTCACCGCGTTTAAAGGCCCCAAAGTCCATCAGTACACCCCGCACCATTACCCAATTACCTCCAATCCCGAAGAAACGCAATTAAGCTCGCACCAGTGCCGCGCTTCCTTCTCCAGCGTCTAAAATTACTCACCACTCGGAGCTCCTCCAACACGCCGGACGAGCGAACAAAACAAAAAATGAAAGGGCTGCAGAGATCCCAGCGACTCGGCAGTGGTACCGCGGGCACTGGAGGGTCTATAGAACGGATATGCACTCGCGAACTCGCGCCTCGGGTGGGGGGGAAGAGGATGCACGTGTGCCTCGCGGAGGGCTCGCGGCGCGATGCGCGCGCTTGGGCTGCTGGGGGGTTGACTGAGGCGAGCGAGCGACCGAGCCAAGCGGGGGCTCGAACTTCGGGGGGCTGCGCGCGCTGCCAGGTGTCTCCCTCGCGGCGAATTCGCACCCCCACCCCCTTCCTTCTGCCGCCCTCGAGGACGAGCTGAGGCTCTCTCCCGCGAACGGGGTCACAGCCGCGCGGAGGTCAGAGTCGCGTAATGAGCGATGCGCTTTTGGTGGCGGGGATTATCGCTTTCGCGCGAGTTGAGTATTCAAGCGGCGGCCCAGATAGGAGGTTTTTTTTTTTAGGGGAGTTGATGCCCCGATGTGTAAGTTTTTTTGAGGGGAGTTGATGACACCAGACGTGTAAGTTTTTTTTGAGGGGAGTTGATGCGCAGATATACGGCTTTTTTATATATACTTGATGGGCGTTGAGTTGATTGTGGGGAAATGATTTTGTGGTGCGATGGGTGATTATTTTTGGATGCGGTGGGGTGGGTTTGAGACGAGATGAGTGGCGTGCGTGGTTATTTTTTAATCGTGCGGGGGTTGTTTTTTTGTACGAGAGTTTGATTTAATTAGCTTACTATGTTGCTTTTAAATAAACGGCATGTGCTTTGGATTTTTGAATATTTTAAGGTTGAGCGGTCGCGTGAAGCCTTAAAATTGTGTAAAATTAAGCTTTCGTTTTGGAGATGCTGCTAAAAATAGAAAATGTGAAAAGATCTTAATGAAGGCACATTCATTAAGGTATTTTTACCTTACGTTTTCTGTAGGGTGCAAAACAAGTGACATTGATGAAAATTGTAATAAATTTGCTCGTATAATTTAAGCTCGTTTGGTATTATTAAAAAAAAATTAGATTATCGAAATACATAACGGTATCTTATATATAAAGACCACTTTTTATTTTCATTTAGTTCATAATCATTTACAATTAAAATGAATATTCATTTGTTAACAAACATTAATTTCTAGGGTTTTATACTAAATATACACATAAAACACTTTTCAGTTACGTAGTATACATTCAGTACAAATAAATTTAGTATATTTCACTTTATAGTAAAATTTTACTACAAATTTTACTATAAAGTAATAAAAGTTAAAATTAAAATTAAAATCAGAAAAAGAATAAATAAATAAAAATTTTTATCTATATTACTTGACTTTCTCATACAACGCAAAAAAGATTTATTACATATAAATTTAGCAAATATTTTGGTTCAAGGCTTGATTAGCTTTTTTTTATTATTGTTAAACTATTTTTCCTCGTCGAAAGATAGTAAGCCTTCATTTATTCATCGTAAAAATTATTGGATCATTTCTAAACTCTTTAGCTGGTCTGAAATACGAGAGCCAAGAGTATCAAGAAACGCTCCAGCTTGTCGTTTCACTGAGTGACGGCCGCGCGTGCCTTCATGCCTCTCAAGGCTTTCGCGATACCCCGCGCGGTTGTACCTACGTGTCTGCGTGAAAGGGATAAAAAAAAAAAAAAAAAAAAATGTGCCCACTCGAGGAAATACGAGGAACGCGGTCAACTGTGCCCCTGGTTGAATGCATCCATTGTTAATGTTTTTTTCCGCAAATGAGGAGAAGCCCGCATCCCGAATTCGCCGATCCGACCGCAATGCACGTTAACCCATTTTTCCTCCCCGCCGTGAATAATTTGGCATCTGAAGGGATGCGAATTAGCATGATTATGCGGCGACTTATAGAAAATGTGGAAAATGTCTCTGTCTGCTAAGTGCGGCCCTTTTTTCTTTCTTTCTTTTTTTCTTTTTATTGACGAACAGTATGTCGATGCAATTACGCAGGGCCTCGTAGAAATGCAAACTGCACTTTTCAGCGATAATGCATTCGCGAGGGTCGTGATTCTTTTATTCGCGATTGTTATGTTCGTTGCGATATCCCTTTTTTCTTCTTTTCGCTCTCTTTCTTCGAGTAATTTTTGTAGAGTTTCTGAAGGAAAGTCAGAGCGGCGAGGTTTGTCTTTTATTTACTTTTTTTTTTTCTTGTGCTGGGGAGGGGGGATATTATACGACTTTTTCTGCTGCCTTCGCTGGCATAAAACGAAATGTAATTTGTTTCTCGTGAAATGTCATGAAATATTTCAATGAAGTAACTTGGCATATTTCCTGGATAGTAAAAACGAGAATATAAAGGTTCGAATTCTAAAGATAGTATGTTATATGCGTAACATTCTTACGTAATTTCAGGTCGTTTGGATTTCTTTGTCGATTGATCATCGTATATTTGAAATTCGTACGTATTATGCGTCTTACTTTACTTCGTGTAAAAAAATAATGATACAATAAAATCTTGCAGCTGGATATATTACTTTCTATCAATTTTTTCGATTAGCATGAAAAAAATATAAGGAAAAAAGGTGAACGTTCCCACTTAAAAAGTAAGCAGCTGTCGAAAAATATTCGATGCAGCGTGGGTGAAATCAATTTCCGCCTCCTACATCCAGATATCTACAATAAAAAAAAAAAAAAAAATACGAATCGTCTCAACAGGCATCATTTTCGCTAGTCAGGGTGAGGAGGCACGCAAAATGAATATTTGCAATTCGCTCGCACCGCGCGAGAGAAAATTCGCCCGCTTATTATTGAGCCGTGAAGTATGAATGGCCGGATGGGTCTCTTTGGTATCGGCGTATGCTCTTTCAAAAGTACTCCCGCTGAAAAGGTTTCCGTGGCAAAATTGATTTCAGCCAGCGCCGCGCAGGACTTTCGCTGTTTTAGCGCGCCCTTTTATTTTTCTCATTTTCCCAAAGTTTCTTTTATCCTCCTACGATGAGGTTGCCCTAATGCCGGATTAAGGGTGGCTCGAGTGTAAATGATTATTTCTTAGGTTTATTCTCGGCTTTAGGCCCTTGGATCGGAAAAGGGGTAGTGGCGCGTGATGTGCAGGCAATGGTAAATAAGAATATCGTGGATTCGGTATCAGCGCGGAATATTGAAAGGATCTGTACACAATCGCATAAAATTGAAACATACGTGGACGCGGCTTGCGTGGAAATCACGCTTGTTCCATTGACGTTTTCATAGAAATACGTAGTTTACTTTTATTCAAGTCTGCATGCAGAATGTGCATACAATTAAAACTTTTATTTCTAGTTTCATTAAAGAAAAATACTCTCGTCTACTTTCGTAAAAATCACAGGGTTTTGCATAAATCAATGAAATTTTTAGGATGTTAATAAATTATTGGAAACCTATTTTTCTTTTATCAAAAAAAAAATAATGTTACCAAAATATAGCCAACTAAAATTGCGCGTGACGTCGTAATTCTATTCTGTTTGCGTAGTATGCAAACCTTACAGTGACGTCAAGATCATACTATATTTTATCTTGAAATACTGTTAGTATTTATAATTATTAAATTGAAAGAGAAGAATGAATATTTCGTTTATTTTTTAATACGTTTTTTCATTGACCTGAGTTCGATATTTCTATCTGTCAAATCGAAATATTCACGTAAACAATGATATTTAATCATTTAATTTAATCCAAAAAAATATTTCATTAAAAAAAGAAAAATATTGGACTCCTTCGCAATGTAAATGTAATAATAATATTTAAAATAAGCTAAATTCCATTCCACAATTCTTCATATATGTTTTGTATTAGGAAGTAGAAACAGATGAGTATCGAAAGACAAGTGCTTTCAATAAAGTTTTTAAAAATTTTTTCCGGTTTTCAAATATTTTTTTTTTTGTTAAAAAGATGAATCGCCGTAAAATAAAGTTTTATTAATTAAAAGAGAAATAAAAAAAAAATGAATACACTGAAACAAAAAGATTAGTAATTTCAACAAAATATTTCTTTAAGGAGTTCCCGAGAAATTATTTCACTGAACCAACCTAAATTATTTTACCTTATTTCGTTGAACCAACTAAATATCTCACTAAACTCACTTTATCCAGTAATTTCAATAAAACACTTTAGTTGATTCAATTAAACCATTTCCTTGGAACTCCTTGAAGAAATATTTTATTGAAATTCCTAAACTTTATTTTTCAGCCTTTCAGTCACAATTTAACTTTAAAGTTTAAAAGAACGATACACGCGAATTTCTGTCGCACCTTGGCATGAAAATTCTCTTTGCTCGGAAAGCAGTTAATCGCAGAGTCATCACGCAGTCGCTCGGGAGATAAGAAATCGATCGCACGTACACCGAAGTCCCGCAGAGCGCGCGTCGGTCTCACCGTACCCGCGCCACGACTACTTGCGACACCTCAGTAGATAATCGGGCGCTGCGGCCAGACGAGCCCCGAAAATCCCCGGCGCTTTGGCGCTCAAAGGAGCCCAAAGGCTATTCGCCCGGGCGTAAATCATTTTTTTCTGCCGCAGATAGCGTATACAGCTATAGCGTCTGCGCTTACGGAGACTGACGGAGATCCGCTGGAGGAATGCCGCGGCAAGGCGGTATTTAGAATTTGGCTTTCGCTTTTAGAACGAGAGCCGCGAGTTCCAGCAAAGTTCGGCAGATATTTTAGCGTTTGAATATATAGCGATTCGCGCCGGCCGGATTTGTATGATGAGTTGCGGGGGGAGTTACTCGTGTTCCGACCAAGTTTTTGATGATATTTCGCGGCTTTGCGCGGCTGCTTTATTTTCGACGTAATACTCGTGTAACGGAAAGTTTCGACCCGCATATTTGCATGCACCGCGCGCATAGACTCGAGTTTATTAAGCAACGTTGCCGGTGTAATAAGAGAAATGCATTGTAAACAAAACTTTGGATGTTAGTTCATTATCGCGGTTCGACGAACTCGACTTTATGCAATATTCTGAAAGCGTAATTGCATATTAAGATTAGGGTATTACATTTATTTTGGTAAATATTGTGTATATAATCATTCGTTTATTAATTTTTGAGGCTAAAAATTGTAATAATGTATTTTCATTTCGTACGCGGACTGTCAATATCGTAAAAATCGCAGTAATTCGTTTTTTAAAAAAAACGTAGCCGTTATAAAGGAAAGCACTTTTTACTTTCGCAATGAAACTAGAGAATCTCCTCGGGGATAATAAAAAGAACTATTCGGATCCCAGGGACAATAAAAAAAATTTAAGTTTAATCATTATTTACATTATAAACTTTATAGGAAGAGTGCTCATTCGGATATTCTTTTTATACACAAATCACCCTTTCTCCAATTAATTTTTCCATTACCTATACACGAACTTGATTGTACTCGATCTCCATTACACACTCAGTGGAAGTAGATTCCCGTGGAATATTTCGAAAAAAAAAACGACACTCGCAGTTACAAACGTAGTGGTAGTTTCGCCATTTTAACGTTTAGCTTAGACTATATAAAACCACAAGCCTATATAAAAGCGACGTTACAGTTCAAAAAAAAAAAAAAAATGTCCGCACATAAATCTACTTCCGCCGAGGAGTAGTACACACATTTCATTCCCGCCATTCGGCCTCAAACCCTCTCCGCCAAAGTAGAGGATAAAACAAGTCGTTTCGCGATCGACAGGTGCAGCGGCTATCGGGGCGTCTTCCACGGGCGGGCGACGGAGGAGAGAAGCTCGGGCTTCGCATGCAGGGACGTCGGGTATGTACGCGTCTGCGTGCGACGCACGCGCGGCCCGACGTTAATTGGTCCGAGCGGGCCAGTTAGTTTCATTACGTTGCCTCGCCATCTTCGTGGCTGCGCGTACGCACAATGGGCGGCTCGAGGCTCCGCCGGCCGCATCGGGGCCACTAGGCCTGCGTGTCACCTACAGACCCTTGCCGGTCGGCCGTCGATTTTAAAGAAGGCTGCACGAGCCTCTCTATCTTTTTTTTGCTTTTTATATTTGTTGTATATGAAGAGATTGAAGAATTCTTGGTTGATCGTTGATCATCGGAATGGAAGATGCGCATAGCAGTTTTTTTTTTTTTTTTTTTTTTTTAAACTTCGGGAGGTTTTTTTTTAAAGACGCCGAATGAGCGTCGGAATTTGTCGCGATTAATTGAAGGATTGATCTGCGCGACGCTTTTTGACTGGAACGAACGCGAGATGAGTAATTGATGGAATTGTATCTCATGCGGGTTCTTTTGTGACATTCATCTCGGTGTGCAAAGGAGCGCACTTCTGTTGCGTAATTGTTTTTGTATAAAAATACTTATTTTACACTTGTCACGAGTAACGTTCTTTAAATTAATCATTCTAATATTTTTACCTTTCAAATTCTTCCGTAATCAAATAGTTCAAAATGAAATTTATTAAGATAAATGCACAGTATTTGTGACTTGCTGAAGGAGTTCGTTTACTAAAATAACTTTTTTATTGTAATACTAAAAAATTGTTATGCTTAAAAAAAAAAACAATGAATTTTATTTTTAATTAAAAAAATTTTTTAATTTAGTCCGTAAAGATATTAAAATATACGTTAGATCGTTACCCTTACGTTAGTCACGATAAAATAATCAAATACAATTGATCAAAATTAATTTAGTAAATACGTCCAAGGATTTTGGGAACAAAAAATTGATGGGACTGACAATAAATAATATATTACAATAAGTACGTGCATCATTCTATAATAAAAAGATTACAAAGAAGAGGCTTTAGATCTGATTGCTTTTGTTAATTAATTTAAAAATCGATCGCATATTGAATCATCGAACGACTTTTCATATTATTTATTTAGTGATATTTAAACTGTGATTTTTATACCTCGTACTTTTATCAAATCGTTTTAATTAAAAAACTATTTTATATATTCGTATACGATTTTTATACAAAGATTTGACATTTGAAATTTGTAAACACTGTATTTTACAATAAATGACTATTCTATTCTATATTCTATTCTATCTCCATATCAAGCCTTACTATGTATACCCACTCCTTGTAAACATAAATAAATGAAATTTTGACTAAAACAAATGAATAATCACTAATTATTCCATGCGAAAAATCTTCCACTTCTTGACTGTTCACTTATTCGAGTGAAATTTCACTTATTAGCAAAAAGATTGCATAAAAAAAAGTTTCAGACTGCGCTCTCGGGGCAGTATCTCGGGGCAAGAAGACCCGAGAGAGGAAAAAAATCGCGTCGACTTCCGGCCGGCGTCGCGGCCACTCGCTTCCGCAAAGGTCGGCCAAGGCTGGCAGCGTCGGCCCCGCGGGCTCCGGCGCGCGGATATGGAGGGCAGCCCCGCACGGGCAGCGGCGTAGGACAAGCGGGCTCGCGGCGCAGCGCCGCGCGTGCCTCTAGGGCCCCGCCGCGAGACGCCGCGACGCTTTAGTGCAAGGTTAGCCGGCGAACGAGCGAGCTGCTTGCCCGCCGCGGACCACCGCACCCCCCCGAGAGCGATTTTCGGGCCCGGTTTCCGGTGCCGTTGTTTTTTTTTTTTTTTTTTTTTTACTTCTCTACCGATTGTCGACGGTGCCTCCCTGCTGTGCCCGACTACGAGCCGCCAGCAGGACCCCGCTGATCTGCTCTCGCCAGTCAGTGAGTTTTTTTTTAAATACACGTCGGAGAGATTTTTTTTTCGTTTTTCTTTTGAGAGTGGTTATATCTACGAGTGAGTGGTGATTGATTTATTTTCGTTTCGTATAGATTGAAATGATAATTTTGGGAGGAGATTGAAAATTTTATTTTAGGTTGAATAAAGTGAGAGCTGAGGATGTATTTTTTTTTTTTTTATTAAATGTGTAAAGAATGAGTTGATTTAGAGAAAAGTGGCTTTGAGAAGGTAAGTCCATTTTTTTCAGCGTTTTTTAAAATAATTTTTCGTCTGTTTTACGACTGCAGACGAAGTAAGCATAAAATGGGCGAACATTCAGAAATGGTCATTTTTTCTTAGTTCATAGAAATTTAAGGTAATAATTAATGATGTACAAGTTAAATTGGCAATATTCAGTTTTAAAAGTTCATTTTATTTTTTCAATCGATAATTAATAATTACACAGACTATTTAAACCGAGCACGATTAAAATTTCAATGATTAAATTAAGTAAAACATTCGTTCAAATTAGTTATTGCAACTATCGTTTTATATTAAGTTTTAACGTTTCATACTAAATTAAAAAAACAATAATTACGTAATTTCAAAAATATTTAAAAAATAATAATTTAAATGAATATAGTGACAGTATTTTTGCACGAAAATTAACTTTTGAAATTGATTGCATATAGCCAAATGCATCCCTGGCCATTTTTCTCATTCTCTTCGTTAAATTAAAAAAAAATTTGAAGCAATTGAAAAATTGTAAAATTAAAAATTCTTAAGCTTAATTGAGTGCATGATGTATTGCTACCTTAAATTTTGCACGAAATACATATTTAGGTCGAAATTGATTAAAGTTATTAAAACGCTCGACTCTCGGGCCGTAAATTAGTTCGTAAAATTTTTATCGGCATCCGTAAAAAATAGTAAAATTATTTCACGCTTTGTAAAAAAATATAATGCTTAAAAAAAATGATAATGCCGAGCCGCTAAACCTTGCCCCGCAATTAACTGACAAAATCGATCAAAAGGGTAAATCGTCAATTTTGAGTAACGAGCGCCATGGTCGTTACAGGCACATTTTGTCCTCACCCCGCTCACGAGTCTAATTATTGATTTCTATCGCAGGTCGCCATACTAACGTATTAACGTAATGGCTTTGTCGCTCGCGGCAACTGCAAAATTTCAATTTGTCAATATTTCCCTTCGATCGGTCGCTTTTTAATTAACGGCGCCCGGCTCTTTAACCCGAAGATCTCCTGTTGATTTTTGGATTCCGCGTGCACTTTAAATAAATTCCTGATAATTGAACAATTGCCAGTACAAATAGAAGAATCGAGTGCGTAATCCTTCCGCATCTTTCTTGATAATATTCGGCGCAAGAGGAGTCGATTAAAATTTCAAATATCACTTCGTGACGAATTTGGTGCAGCAGTAGCGGCATTCTAATTGATTTATGTAAATGCAAATAAGTCTGCATATTCGAATAAGCGAAATTTTCACTTATTTTAGTAGTAAGTATTTTCCACGTAAAAATAAGTGAAATTCTCGTATAAATTTCTTGCATGTATAAATGAAAAATATATTATTTTGACAATTAAGCAGATTAATGCAATTTCAAACATAATGATTTAGGCAATGGTATAGGTACGACCTATTAGAAGTACCCAGTGTATTATTAAAAAAATCTTTTGCGCAGAATAAGTATAAGGAAAAAAAACGAAAGAAGGAAAGATTTCATTTGCAATTAGATAATAATTTTTTTACCTTAAATGAAGTGTTCATAGATAATACAAATTGCCGTTAAATTTGTAATTAAATTTATAACGCAATATTTGAATAATTAGGTAAATGCATCCATTTTATATAGAATTTCTTAAAATTGCATATTGATGATTATGACTTTTTTAAAATCGTCCTTATGATTATGACCTGAATATTATTTTTTAATAAAACAATCATCTAACAGGTTTCCCTATATTTACTTTTTATTGACATACGTCTATACTTATTATCTCTAAGTTTTTTAAAATTTATTGATTTTATTAATTTGAAGGACAAGCCTCTAGTAAACTCATTTATAGTCAATAATGCCTTCAATTAACTATTTTTGCAAAGTATAATTAAAATTATTTACATGTATAACTCCAACTGATTATTACTCGAATCTGCCATTCAATTATTTTTTCTGGTTCTCAAGACGTAGTAAAGGGTCGATTCGTTGTATGTTAATTTCATTTTTTATATCTTCAGGTTGAGTATTTAACCGAATTGGAGGTGCATGTATTGCATCTTATCTTCGTTTTGCTTCTCGTAAGTAAATAACGCAAAGAATAGCGCCAAGAAATCCTTTATAACTGGTAAAGTGAGTAAAAAAGTCAAGTTTACGATTTACGAGCTGATAGGAGGTAAAATGTTTGACGAGTGTATTTCCAAACTGTCTGGACCTTGTTTTCAAATTTATCTCGGTGACTTTTAAATTCTTATTTTTATTGATGTATTTACTTCATTTAATTCAATATATGTCACTGATGGCGTAATATGGATACGTTGTTATAAAAAATTTAAAATTTATTTAAAATTAAAGTATATAATCACTGAAAAATATAAAGTATTTTTACCCGCATCTTGTCTAATAAACATATACTCTCTGAATTTGATGTAATAAAAATTCCAGTAATTTTAAAACAGTTGCACGCTTATCACTATAAATCAGTGAATTAGCAAATGTTTTGTGGATTTTTCACCGGATCAAGAGAGCAAGTATTTACAAAAATATGAATTTTACCAAGTGTACACTCTTTTAATTGTCAATCTTAAACCCCAAAGCAATTTGAAGGCGCTAAACATGTCAGCGACATAATTTGATAAGCGAAAAGGAGTGCCGCTCCTCAAAGGCTTACATACTATCATGTGTGTACTCGCGAACTGAAAATTTTTCTAGAACTCGCAGAAAACTATACGACGACGCCGGCGCCAATGGCGCTCGATATGCAAATCCTTGAATTTGCAGATAGCCTTGTCGAATCCAGCGGGGCTTTACCGAAGCAAAGTCTGCGAGCTTGCGGAAAATAATCGAACTGTAAATATATGCAAATAGCACTCCGCGGGTCTGGCAAACGGTCGCGCGTCGCCCGCGGATGAAATTCTATATTTTTCGCCGCGGGCGAAACTTCAGCGAGTCTATTTCCGGGCGAAACTTAGGCGAATTTCCGGCCGAGCTCGTCGCCACCGCTCGCAAATAGCCGATTATTCAACGGCGCTGAGTGCTTCTTTCGTCGGCGGAGTTTTAATATCCGTTTACGTTGGGACGCCGATCGTCGCCGGCTACAATAGCGAGCGACAGTTCTGCAGTCGGTTTGTTTGCAGTTCAATTATAACTTGGATTCGACTGTTATTTTGAAATTTTACTTTCTATTCGAACTTTTATTGGCGTTTGGCTTAGTTGGGTAATCGTTTGGAAAGGGGTGCAATTCGAACCTCGATTTTTTAAAAATACCCATTCTCGTGTTTTTGTGCAAGATTCGTCACAAATTAAGTTGAAAGTAAAGATAACGTAAATATGCACTGCACCTTATTAAAATTAATGCTCAATTGATTATCTCGTGATATTTTATCCCTTGGCCCAAATACGCATTTATGCCGTTAAATATATTGCATTTAGAGAGGCCGTAGATTTGATTCAAATTTTAATAGTTGAAATATACCAGAGATAAATTTAATTTTAGCAAATATTTTATTAGTTTCTCTTTTTTAAGGTATGTTAATTATCAGCCTACTTCTATTATTTATTCTGACTGAACTAAATTAAACTGTACTCTTAATAAACTTAATGCTCGACTTAATGTACCTTTATATAATTGTATAAAAATAAAGAACATAATACATCCGTTCAATAAATAAAAAAATTATATAAATATCCTCCCAAAGCCACTATTAAACATTCTAGGAATTTTCTGATCCTGATCCTATAGAGATCGGCATGATCAGTGATACAAGCGAGTGCAAATCATCCCTTGTAAACCAAAGCTTTAATATAGCCTGCAAGCTCGCGAGGGTAATTCAACTTTTCGCGCCTCGCCGCGCCTTACAGAAAATAGCCTTGTAATAAGAGCTAATGAACCCCGAGCAATTAAAAGTTTCGGAAATTCGGTCAAAGGCGCGGAATACGCCGGCGTGTAATTCTCCAAGCATTTCGCCTATCCACCCTGCCACCCTCTCTGGTTATTTTCCATCGGATGCAGGGCCGTCTTTTGCTTTGCGCGCGCATCCCGCGGGGTATTTCATTTCACGTATACTAGCTGTCGGCCGACCTTTCGAGTCGCGGAAGCGCGTCTCGTCATTACGCGTGACAATTACACCCGCGCGTTTATTATCTTTCGGCTTTAATTACCGGCGTTTATTTTATTGCGCTAATTAAAAGCCGGGCTTGTTAAAATCCGATTTTAGCCCGGTCGCTTCTCTCCTATTTACGATTTGTTGCCATTGCGAATGCTAACGTAAATTATATGGTAATTTCGGAGTTTTAAAGCTTTCCGACTGTTGTTTACAAAGTTATATATTGTTGATTTTTTTCTGCTTATTATCGCGCAATATCTCATTTTCTAGAAACTTTGTTTACTTTATAGATTCTCGCGCGCACGTGTTTGCTGAAATTATACGATGAATCCGGCTGTAAAATTGAAATAACATCGTGCATAGTATTTTCAGTGTAAACGCGCATCTTATCAGTTCTTGCTTCGTCACGATAAATTGCGACCGAACTAAAAATAAAAGATTGAGGCTGATGCTCGATACTTGTGCATAGGTACATCACGAAGAAAATGTTAAGCTACTTATCGAGCAAATAATTAGCTCCTTTTGAAGTTGAGGTCACCTGTGCGTGAAAAACTCTGTCGACGTTATATATATATATATTTTAACTTAATACCGCGAACTGATATAGTCGATATCAATATTGCAATTCACTGCGGATCAGGAGACGAGTCGTGAACGCGAGGCCTCCTTTTTAATGTTTACAAATTTATTCATAACCAATTACACGTGGAAATGCACGGGTTTATCAGGTTTTTTATTTCTCAATTTTTCTGCGCGCACTGCGTAAGGTGTGGCTCAGCCGAGCCCCTTGATTATGTTGCGTGGATTCGTCAGCTCGATCGATGGCTTTTTGTATTTGTTTTTTTTTTTTTAAATTAAAAAACTTCACAACTGTCGTTTCAATATTGATAAGTTGTAAATGAACTTTTTTGAACTTTTGTTTACTACGCTAAAGAGCGTTAGAATGTAAGTTTGCTACTGCGCACGCTAATTATCAATAATTATAAAATAACTAAGGTGAATAAATTTATACGGACAATCATAGTTACCGGAAGCGAAATGTTGTAAACATTTCATTTACATATAAATGGTAATTTTTCTCTTTCTAACTGATAATTTAGTTTTTCTTGTATTGTGCTACTTTATAAAGCTTTTAATCGCTTCACACCCGTGACATTGTATACGCGCACTAAAAAGTATTAAAAAAGGCCTTCGTAGTTTTATTTTCATTTTTAATGTTGAATTAAAACTGCTACATTCTTGTAATGCATTTATATTAACAACATTATTTTTTTAATATCAATCTTTTTTTGTAAAAGATGAACGATTTTCGCGTTTGTTTGCGAGCTCAAAGGAATATTTTGCAGGTAAATATTTAAATATATTTTCCAAAATTAGTCCTACATTTTACAAGGATAATGGTGTTTATGGTAAAAGCTCAGTGGTCTTTTTATTCTCCTCTGTACATACTATACTATTATTTAATAAACAAAACATAATTCTTAAAAAAAAATGTATATCCATGTATTAGAACAACATTATAGCGAATTTGATAAGATAAATTTACAATCTACGAATTTGAAGATATAAAAGTTCATCAAGTGTTTCGCCTTCGTTATCGAAGCACCCCATGAGCTTTAATACAATTTAAAAGCACATAAAGATGAATGAAATTCAAATTAAATTTCCACCGAATCGGGCAGTGTCGCAAAAAAGTCAATAAAGGACGGTTTAGTTATATAGAGCGAGCGCGCTCGGGAGCGCGGGCTAATTGAAAATTGTGATTTAACGCGTGGGCAACAAAACAAATTGCGGGAAATTAATCCCAATCCCGAAAAGGGGGATGAAGTTCTCGGATTACCCGGAACCCGTTAGTTCCCGGCCTTTTTCACCTCCCCTACTTCAGCCCGGGCTGACGCAGAGTTCCTTGCGTAACAACAGCGTGCCGCGGATGTGCGAGTTTCGCCGAACTTTCGCGCGCGAGACTAGCACCGCAGGGCGCATATATACGCGCGCGAAAGCTTCCTCGACGTTGCAATAACCAAAGTCGGCCACTTTCATCATCCGAAGTTTGGATGTCAATTGCGCAAGCGCCTCGTGCGCGTATCTTATCTGTTTTGGTTTATTTTACGTGGGATTTAAAGATTTAATGCTGCTTTTCGTGGCGTTAGTATATTGTTGTGTTAACGTTCTATTTTTTTGTTTTTTTGTTAATGACTAGTTAATGGAAAGCTCCTGTGGATGATGCAATCTTTACTGAGTCTATTGAATCGTTGTTTATTGTTTTATTGCCTTAAAGTTTTATTTTTTCACATAAACTTGTAGAATTTGATTAACAAACGCTTTTTCCAGATTTCGTAATTTACGACGACCCGATCATAAATAATACACTCCCGTACGAAATGCTCAAGGTATCCTTTTTCCATTCGATAATTGTATTCATGAGAAAATTCAGTCAAATTTATCGCAACTTGTATCATGTTTTGTATAGTTTTCAAAACTTTTATGATTTTAGTCAGATTTTCGGCATCGTTCGCATAGTTTTTTAAATATGAATTTTTTAAATTATTTGTTCTCTTTAATAAAAAATTAATAATTATAATATAGATTAGCCAAATCTCGAAAAGTTAACTTAAATTTTTTCAAAACCCTGTTGATTAGCAATCAATTGTCAAATAAGTCCTTATGAAAGCGACGGATTATCGAACAAAGACAACTTTCGAATTTACGCATCAGAAAACTTTGTTAAGCTCTGGACAGGGATTACGGCATTCGATAAATCCTCTTAATCAGACATTTCCGGTAAGCAACGTGCTTTTTACGAGTTAAAAAAATGTGAAGCATCGATCGCAATCACCCTATGATTAAATTCATTCGCTATCGCAAAAAAGAAGATCACGTAAAAGCCACACATAATCCGAACGCTACCTACATCCTCAATTTACATAATTTCATTCTAAACCCGCGTGCTACCTTTCGATAAAAAAAAAAAAAGAAAATCCAACAAATATTATACTTCCTCGTCAATGTACGCACTTAGTACGAAATGCCGCCGTCGTTACACCGTCGAAACTTCCGTCGATTGTAATCCAGTTATATCGGCGCACTTCGGCGATTGGCGCAGCCGTGAAAGAAGCCCCAATGGGCGACTTCCAAACTGGATGAACCGAAAGCTCGTTCGGGGTGGGTCGCGCGCGATTATGCCAGAAAGTTTTGAGGCCAATTACTCTGACAGTCCGTTGTACATCGGCTGGCTCTTCGGCCGTTAAATCTTTACTGGCCCGGAGGGGAAGTTTTCGCCTCGTAAACATTTCGCGAAGAAAATTTCACCCGCTGTATAAGGGAGCGAATAGTTTCCCCTCCTATGGGTGATTGCGCAAGAAGAAGCAGTCAATTTTTGTCTGAATAATGAAAATGAAATAGTCTGAATTTCAATATCATAGCTTTCGCTTATTCAAATGATTACACCTTAAAGTGACACGAACGACTCTCGCGCAGTAATTGTATTGAATATTGAATTTACTCGGAAGCTTCGAACGAGCAAAATGTTCATTGATTATTCAAATAACGCAAAAGGTATAGTTATCGAAATAAATTCAACTGAATATAAAGAACTATGGTCGGAAAAAAGGTCGATGTTTAGATCTCTTTTAATTTAGTAGAAATTTTCAGAATTGAAAAGAACGATAAGGCAGAAAGTAACTCATCTAATTACGCATTTCTAAAGAAAATTTAGAAATGCGTAATTATACAGCAAGCTCTTATAATTATTTTTTTAAATAAGTGAAGCTCGGAACCAGTAGTATATGATGATTTTTTTGTTCGCCAAAGAGGATACTTTTTACGAGACACAAATATATCGGCTATTATCAAGTTATATAAAATAACTAATGCTGCAGATTTTGCTATTGTGCAATGCGCGCAACAGGCCTTTTCCATTGAATAAATAAATTACGATCATTATTCACTGTTCTTGTAAGGTATTGAGTTTTAGTCCACAGGCTTGAAAAAGCTTCCACGTGAGACTGAAGAAAATTAAAGTAATTAAGGCGATGGCGTATTTAATGCTCTCCAACAGTGGAAGGGGAAGGATATTAATAAGGAAAAAATTTATTTTTTAATTCGTCGACAAATAAAAAAAAAACAAGAATAGACGCTTTATTATTATGATCTAATGTATCATTCAATTATTACATAATCAAAAATGACTCGAACGATTGTAGTACAAATTGTATCATTGCTGACATTAATATTAATTTATTGCTTTCATAATTCACTGCTCTATGCGACACTAGAGTAATTTATTTAAATACGCAGTGATACTGACAGCAAGTGGAAAGTTTATTATTAGCACACTCGATTGCCTCAAGAGTTCAATATACCACGGCAATATTTTTAAGCAGATGGCGGATACACAATCGATAAAGGCAATTCACTGTTATCTCTTCTTCAAAACGTGAATTCCTTAACGATAAAACGTGCAGATAAAGAGTATCCATCGAATTCTAAGGACCGTATAAATATAAACAATCGTGAGAATAATTGCAATACTCATTTAGTTCGAAATATCACTCAAAAACACGCAGTAATAAATTAATCAGTGCAGCACGTAATAAAGGAAAGATAAAAAATGCGACAAAAGGTTAGCAAATAGACCGTTTTACAATACTTTTCGCTATACTTTTTTCCAGACTTTTATCAAGTACAGGATAGTTAGTCCCCATAGTCAAACTTTTCCCATAGACTTAACGGTCAGGCTACATCGACAGACTATACTCCCAGACTAAATGTTTTTACAAGAATTAATTTAAAAATTTCACGATAACGTCACTCCACGACATTAATATCGATCTAACATCATTAAAAAAAAAAAAAAAGTAAAAAAGAAATTGTGGCCTAAAGAAAATTAACCAACGTTTCTTAAAACGCGCTCGTCGGTCGTCGATCTACGAAAGCGCGACTGCGCAGTGGCTCGCGCCAGCGAAATCCAATTCCTCGCGCGGTTATTTGCGTCCCGCGAAAAAGTCATGAATCACCGCAATGGAAGCGCGCGGCGCCGAGTCGAGCCGAGGCACGCGCCAATTCGTCTTCCTCCGAGCGTCGGCTTCAGGATCAACGAACGGCGCTCCGCTCGCGCGCAGTTTGGACCCCGTCCGATTCGCATTTCGACGCGATCCCGTCAATTTGCGCCCATTAGGGACGGCGGGCGCGCGTCGATTGACTCGATTTCCCTCAAGGCTTCCTCTCCCCCGCTCGGACTTGCATTGGACCCGCGGCCCTTTCGCCGCGGCCGACTGATCGATGGATGCGGCCTTTGTCGCTCCGATCCGCGACGACGACGACGTCCATCGAAATAGCGTGACTCGCGCTGCTTTGTTTTCGAACGGGAGATAAGTGTCGCTTAATTGGAGGGCACGTGACTGGACGAGCAACTCGGGGCGCCGATTGATCGTTGAGCGCTCAATTATGGAGATACGTTCGATCGCGTGGGGGAGGGCTTGGACAATTTAAGGTATTTTTAACGATTGATTATTCAGTTTAGTTCATCGTAATTTTTGTTCTTTTCTTTTTAAAGCTCGTCGGTGGATCTTTTTGTATGATGTAAGAGGTTTTTGATACGCTGTCAATTAGTTCAAGGGAAAATTTTACGCCGTTCGAATGGATATGCGGATTGAACGGGTGCACGAAAATAAAATTATAAGTTAATGCAGAGATTCTAAACAAATATACAATATTAACTTTTAGTAAGAATTCAAGAAAGGTTTGATGTTGATTGATAGGAGGGCAAGTTTACCTTGTGCGTTATCGGAGTAGTTGTCTATTAAAGAATTTTTTAAATATTTTAATTAAAGACAGTATTTTATTGTAAGGAAATTTCTCTCCTTTACTTCATCTCTGTTTAGTAGTAGAATCTTTGAATTAGTACATAACTTATAAATGCACTAAATATAAAAAATGAGTCCTGCTAATTGTTGATTAAAATTTACTTTTATTGCATTAACTGAAGTACAAGGAAACATTTATTCAGAAATTTATTCGAATTCAAAACCCGGATGTGCGTGCCAATGAATGCCTTGGTATAATAATTAGAACCATAAAATAATTTTATTACCTGAAACGATCTATCAAATCACCCGAGTTCTTAGATTCTTTGATAGATCATTTCGGAGAACAACATTTTATTATTTTACCATTTTTTTTTTATAACAGTTAATCAAAAATTTACAAACGACCGAAGACCACTTCGTCGATCGTCTTTTTCGCTCTGATTAATATTAGCCCTAAGTCATTCTCATGTAAGCGTTACCTTTATTACTACTTCTCGATATTAAAATTCCTCGGCGAAATAATGAAAATTGCATGATATCCCACGATCTTTTAAAGTTCGCAAGCCGGGCTTGCACCTTTCGGGAACTTAATAATATTCTGACCTGCGTTTTGAAAAAAAAAAAAACATTATATGCTCCATCAATCTCTTCCACCCCTCCTCCCTTCCGCTTTTTTCTCTTTCCTCACTTTCGTCGTATTCCCTTTTGCACTCCTTTTTTGTACCCCCGTCTGGCGCTCAGACCGCGAATACTTATGTCTCCCTCCAGCCAAGTCAACTCGATTGCCAGTCTGCGTTTGCGAGAAGTGCTTTATTTTATTTTTTCAAGCCTTTTCCTTCTCTTTCACTTCGACTTGGTCGACTTCGTTCATTCGTTCATTTTTATTTTCTCGGAAATGTTATCGAGGTTCGCTACTGCGACTCGTGAGAATGGATTTAGCGAAGGTTTGAGAGCCGAGAGGCCTGGACAATTAATTACGAATTAGATGCATATCGGAAGGGCAATTAATCATGCAATCGCCAGCTTGAATTTTTTTGAGAAGTGGATTATGTTTTATTTTGTACGGTTCTTAAAATATATATTTCCTTAGAGAAGCTGATAAGGTTCTCGTTGAGTTTATTTAAATATACTTTGAACTCGTAAGTCAATTGAAAAGTGTTGACTCATTTTGCTGCGTGTTGCAGATAAAAGCAATAAGTTATTAATATTCCATTTTTATTATTTATATCCGTTTAAGTTTGTTATTATCTTTAGTTGAATTCTATTTTAAGACGTTTGCTGTACATATAAAAGGATTTATTTTTATACACTTTTTGTGTAAATATTGTAATACAGAAATCTTTTGTGATACTGAAATATCAAGATTCATCGGTAATCTATAATGTCTTCAATAAACAGTTATTTTTACATTTTAGCTTAAATTTCAATTCTACTCTAATTTAAATTACGAAACCATGGATGCACAAAACTGGAAAATGACATTTCATTCTACATTGGTCACTCAGATATTAGTTCCGATCGAAATTTCACCGTCAATCTTTAAAATAAATTAACCTGCGCAATTTCTATTCTACATATGTATAAAATTTGAGTTTTTTAATTTAAAATAATTTCTGTAGACAAATTTAAACAATTGCTTAGTTTTAACAATGGTTTGCATTTTTCGTAAAAATGAATTGCCATCTCTGTTATTATTACTAATTGTTTATTTTCCCACGCGCAAATCAAAAGAAAATTCGTATTGTTAAATAAAACAACATTCGTTTCTTTTATAAACCTACATTTCCGAATAATCCATCAAAAAGATTTAAATCTCGAAAGCTGCGCTCATAAAAGTGCCACGGCAACTCTCGCTCAGGGCGCAAAATCCCTCTCAAAAGCAATCTCCGACAACTCGTGAACAAATCAAAACCCCGAAAGTTCCTCACGAACCAGTCGAGGCGCGGCGACTAACTTCAAAAGCGCAACTTCGCGGCTGTCCGCAAAGCAAACGCGCCAAGGCATCGGAGTCGACGTTGTATACGAGCAATATCCAGCAAATACATATATATATATGTATACATTATACTTATATACACACGTCGTTGGGGCGAAGTGTTCAGTGAGACGAACCGAGGCGAATCTCAGAGCTGCTGGGGCGTCACGTCGCGGGAATTCCACGTGTGCATTTTTTTTTTGAGAAAAAAATGAGAACGAAGGTATCGAGGAGCGCTTGAAGTAGAGGTGCGGTTTAAGCGAGGGGTGGTATCGGTGCGCCATTGAATTTGAGATTTTTCAGTTTGGTCGGTGCATTTTCTTCTTTTTCTCCTCGGGATTTTTTTTTCTAGTTGGTATACGATTTCAATGTTTCCTGAAGGTTTTGTCTCAATTTTATTTTTCACGATAGCTGGAAGTAGAACGCTATTTTTTTAAAGTTCGTATTTCTGATGAACTATTTAAACATTAATATTTTTATTTGTTATGAAATTTGAGAATACTCTTTGCACATTCTTATTTAAAAAATAAAACGCTCAGTTTTTTTTCAAGTTCTTTTCAAATAAACTATTTAAAAATAAATATATATTTATTTAGGTACTTGCTGGGCTATCATTATTTTCTCAAAATAAAATAAAAAATCATTTAATTAACAAACGATACTATCCTTTCAACATTAAATATTCATAAAATAATGCGCTAAATTTTCATTAAAACATTATATCGACTGTAAAACTCTAGAGGCGCATAAAATGAGCTAAAGTTCCTTCGCAGTGCCGTTTGAAATTATTAACAGCAAAAGAAAAAGCCCCCATTAAAGCGTTTACAAGTGCACTTTGCATTTTGACTCCGAAACTTTGCAAGGGCCCGGTATATATAGCGCTCCGGCATTTAATCGCCATCGGCATTATCAAAGCCGAATTACCGAAAGGCAGTAAATCGTCCACTTCGTCGGAGGGCGAATCTCGCCTGGCAAATCCGGAGCTAGCCGAGTCCATTCGTGAGGTGTACGATCGCGTGGAGGGGAGGAGGGGGAAACTCTCGCGCGACGTCCAAGAGCGAGGATCGATCGAGCGGCGCCGGCTTTCTCGCACCTATATATACCTGTACACCGCCCGGCCGACATTTTTTTTTTTTTTTTTTTTTTTACCTGGCAGCTCCGACTACGCGAAATCGAAGTCTTACGCAAGCGTCTCGTTATGGAGGGTGGGGCAATTATGCTCCTCCGTGGCGCTGAGAGAGGAAGGCTTGATTTATGGCCGGCGAAGTTTGGGGCTTCTTCGGTCGGTACGCCGCGGGGGTGAAAGAGCAGAAATTGAGGGATGTAGGTGAATTTTGCTCCGTTTCCTTTCCGGCTGAGCAAATTTTATAAAAAAAAAAAAAAAAAAACATTTGAAATTTTCGGATGTTTGATGTAGAAAAGCAGGTAATATCGGTGAGTGCAAAAAAATATTTCTTAAAAAGTATTTTTCTGAGATTAAGAAATAGTTTTTGCACTCATTAAAACTCATAAAAAAAAGTATTTTTGTGGGAGAGATTGAGAAATACCTTTTTGCACTCATTAAAAGTGATAAAAAAAAGTATTCGTCTGAAATACTTAAATCTGAAATACAAACATTCGTAAATCCGTTTTAATATGAAAGCTATTTTTATGTCAGCTTTAATAACAATCACGTTTCGTTAGATTGCACTTGGGACCGAATAATTCTTTAAGATAATCAGGAGGCGCGGTAGCGCCTCGAGGCAAGCCTATATTATTAATCCCTGCAATAGTACCCTACAGTAGATCGAAATTTTCATGCGTAATTTCTATTCAAAGCATTCAAAATCAATGCGAAATCACGATCACTGTCGGCATTAATGGATTAACCGGATTTAAATTGATCCTAATGAAACTCCACTGTTATTACAACGATCGATCTCTCACTCGCTATAATAACGATAGTCAACCTCGTCGGCACCTGACGGTGCCATGTAAAATTCTACAAAATTTGTCGTCGTACCACGGAAAACGTTCAAAAGTTCTCCCGCAGTTAAAGCCGTCGTCATCCCATAGTCGCATCGTCGATCGCCCGCGCACTTTCCGCGAAACTTTCCCCCGCGACTCGCTGCGCCCCGATAAGAGAACCGCGGAGATACGCCGGCGAATTGAACTATAAACTAAGGAGCCGACAATTAACGCGGGCGATATGAAATGTTCATGCGGGTCCTCCGCGATGATAAATTTTCACGGGCGCGGAGCCCGACGCGATCTCGTTATCGGCCAGCGCGCAGACGGCTGCGAAATTTTCGAGCGCGCACTTTGTTCCGAGCAAATTGCGCTTATATGCCGCCCTGCCTACGGGGGGAGTCGTAAATTTTTCGCCTCGGCGAATCGGGGTCGGATGCTCACGCGGGTTGACAGGCGTCGCCGGCGGTTGTCATGGAACGAGTTATATTTTACGGAGGATCTTTTTAACTTCATCTTATCGATTTTTGAGATACAAAGTATACTACACTAAATTTAATACATTTTATTGTGTATTAACCGTGGGGTGTAAATTTTAGCCTCATGTTTGAAGCAGCTTTTTTGGGCTCTTTTGTATCTTTTATTGTGTATATCAGTGAATATCGTTTTCCAGAAAGTCGTCCCCATAGTGGTATATATATATTATAGCAGTGCAGCGTTCCATAAGTAAAAGAGGACTCTTGAATGGGTACATCTCTATAGTTTGAATAAGTAAGTCCTTAAAGGTCCTGCATATAATATGATGTAAGAAATATATAACTTTATGATTAAATTTGAAATTAGATAGTATGTATTTACTAAAATAATAATTAATTAATATTATAAAATCAACAGTATAAATTAAGAATGTGTTTTGTCTAAAATAAACTTAGTTTCAAATGAAACTTAAGTTCATAAATTTTTCAAAAGTATGGCAACGCCCACTAACTTTTATGAATAAAACATTGGAATCCGAAAAGTTTGGAAATCACGATAGCGTCTGGCAAAAAATGGGAGCGCGTAATAGTCAGCTGAATGCCTTCGCGATTTCGCCGAAGCTTCTTTTCCGTAGTACAGACCGTCGGATTCGCGCAGAAGAGGCCGGCCCTCTCGCTGTCCTTCAAAATTAAAGAGGAAAAAAAGCTCGTGCCGAAATTCGATCGTCCGTCGTCTACCCTAAAAGCTACACGCTCTTCCGCAAAAGCCAAAAGCACATACTCAACGCTTAAAACGAGCAAACTTATAGACTTTTACTAAAGGTAAAAGTTTTGCCGTTCAATCGTCACAGACATACACCCACCACCATATTTTTTAAAAGAAAAAACCCCTGTCAATTTATTAGCATTTATATAACTTTCTTCAAAACAATTTAGATTTCCTACAATTCATGATTGCTTTCATGAATTAGATTAAAATTTATCTAATTTATATTTTGCATAATATATAATGTTAAATCAACCATCTTTGGTTCTTTGCATTAAAAAACACACTGAAAAAAAAATAATAGGAGAAGGTTTACAATAAATTTTGCAAGATAGGGGCAGACTTGGAAAACCAAGAAAAATATTATAAATTTTAGATAAATTACAATTTTTATAGTAAAATTTGATCTACTTGTGGCAATTTTTACTCTAATAAAAAATTGTAATTTTTCCAAAATTTATAGTAATTTTCTTGGCTTGCCAAGTCTTACAAAATTTATTGTAAATATTATTTTTTTAAAGTGCAATGATCGCTCCGCGCGAAAATAAAAAGGCACACGTCGATTATGCAGCCGCCGTACCGTGCACTCGCGCAGTGAAAATCGCGCGCGAATCTCGAGCCGCGAGGTTGAAAACGCGCAGCTGGAATAAAGAGTCGCAACCCTGGGAGGGCGAGGCTCTCCTGGCGCTCTTTCGCGAGCAGCCAGAGTGGTTATAACCCACGCGCGCGTGTGTGCGCCGAACAAACAGCCGGGTCCAATCTCCCCGAGCCCCCTTTTCTTTGCCTCGGCTCTCGGCCTCGTTTCCTCGTCCCACCCACCCCCGGCACAGCCCGTCAATCCTGAGAGCGCGTGTCTTGCCGATGCGCGGCTTTTCACGGATCGAGCCGCGACTCCGCGCGTAAATAATTACTAAGTGGGAGGCCTTCGCTCTTTTTTTTTCTCTCTGTCTCTCTACGGCAAACATCGCTTTTTGTTCCTTATATTTCTTACCTTCGCGACGAGCCGCCGCTCGCGATGTTGACGACGAAATTTTCAAAGTCCAGTAAAAATAAAGTCGGTGACTTCATTCAAATTTCACTTGTTTAAAAAACGAAAAACAACAATTTAATTTTCTCTGCAAGGAACAAACAAAGCAAACAAAACACAAAATTAATACTGCAATTCTCACAAAAGCATACTGATGAAAAAAGAAGAAAAAAAAAAAAGCGAAACAATAGCTCGCAATTTTTCCGGTAAAATGAAGCAGCCCATCGCCGAGGCCGAGAGAGGCTGGATCTTTTAAAAGGCGCCCGTATAAAACACGAAAACGCTATTTGCCAAGTGAAACTAGATTTCCGCGACTGAAAAATAATTAACGACAGTCAAACAACGCGCGAGTGCCCCGGCGAAACTTCGTCATCGCATTCCGCGAGGCTCGAGGACAAATTAACGAGAAAAGCCGAGGAACGCGCGCGGCCAGCCCGGCAATCCACTTTCCGCAGCGAATACCTCATTAACGATTCGTCGCCGAGCGGCAAAACCGCTCGGCCGGGTTTCCGCGTCCGCGGGGATTCCCCGAGTGTATCTCTCTCTCTCTCTCTCTCTCTCCCATAGCGTGCGGGGATTCTGCGAGCGCCCCTTGACGTCACGGCAGAGTTGGCAATACCTTCTTCTTTTTCTTTCCTCGCGAAAGTCTTGCGTCCGGTTGCGTGGAGTACTTTTTTTCTCGCTTTTTTTGCAGACCCTGAAGAGCAGTGCGTTTCCAAGAAAACTGGAGATTCTACGAGGTGTTGGATGTTTGGCTTCCTTGGCCGCCGTAAAATTTGAATGCATTGTAAAATGCTTTCTGTGTAAATTAGTCTTACTAAGGAGTCATAATAGGGTTAGCACTTAAATAATTATTAAATTTTGTTTTAAATATATAAAATGCAATGTGGATTCCAGTATAATTGCGAGTTCGAGCACTTGGCTTACATTGGCATAAAAACTTATACAACGTTCAGCTTTCTGCAAGAAGTGATAAAAATTAGTTAATTTCTCTAACATACTATTTAGCGAATATTCTTGTAAATAAAAATTTATAATATATCTCATATTTTTTACTGTAGATGAAGTTGAAAATACTGCAATAACAATTAGATGTGGTGCTATCTAGACTTTATTGTACTCTAATTTATTACACATTGTTTATTACACAAATGCGCAACAGTACGAGGTTCATGTTGATCTGTCACTTCAACGAAGTACAAATAACAGACGTAGAACGTCTAGCTTTGCTTTTTGATTAGGAGCAGCTTAAAATATTACTAATTTGAAGGAGATTAACAAAATCGTCGTATCATCTCTTATGATGTCGCAATAGCAATGAATGTGTAACTATTAAAAGTGATGCCATGACACAACATTTCGAGCTCATCACGTTGAAAGTCTATAGAACTGTCTGCTGAAAATTTTGGAAGAGAAATTTCTACCGGAAAATCTGCAGAAATTTCTGTAGACATTATTTCTCCTACATACGGACAGGCGTTCTGTACAATTATTCTGTTAAGTCCCGCGTCTTCCATAACAAATATTTCGAACGGAAATTTTTTTGATCTGATAAGACAGTACAAAAATTCCTACTCACTATTTGTGTACCCGCGACAGCGGCTGTACAAACACTTTGATTAATGTTTTCTCTCGCACGTCGCATTAAATTATGAAAACACAATGTTTCATCACTCCGGGCAACCCTCAATTTTATGTTACCAATTCGTCTGGACAATCCAAAACGCAAAGTCGTTATTCATTTCTATCGGTCCATCGTAAAATTTATCAATACACCGTTACGCCGCTCGGGAACCTCTGAGCGAACAGAATTCACTGTTTACTGCGGATACTGCATTTTCAGCGTATATTAGCAGTGGCAAACGATCGCCGCGCCAATTTTTTATAAGCGCGCCTTTATAGCCTCTCCCATCAATTACACATCGTCTTAAAAGTTGCCCCATAAAAGTTTTGCTCGAAAAATTATGCGCGTCCGACGTGGGCCTCGTAAAAATGGCGAGACTGAAGCGCATATTACATAAATCACGAGGATGCGTAAAAGTATTACTTCCGCCAGGGTATACACAGTGTGGATGCGGAGCCTCTATTGTCCAAAGATAATTCCTTGCTGGCTGCGATCATGTTCGAATTTCTTTCTTTTTTTTTTACTTGCGGTTTAATTATTTATTATTATGGTGGTGGCAGACCGGCCTTCGTGTGGTCGTCCCTTTTTTTTATTTAAAATAATAAAATTGTTTAAATTAAATCTTTTAAGTCCATGTTTAATGAAAAATAAAATCTTGCTAAATTGGCGAAACAATTAATTTCTCTGGCGATAAAAGTCCTGTTATAATTTTTTTTCTAAAAGAAGAGAGACATAAAAATACTTTGTGTGATATGTAGATTGGGTTTGATTTATATTTTACAGATTAAATTAAATGCATCAAATGTTAGATTGTAATGATATCATTGGGAAATTCATTATCGATGGAGAGGATAAAATCATAAAAATATTAATTCCTTAACTGTGGACTAATTTATTGCAATGATTTATTGCTATCAGTGCAACGATCGCTAATGTTTAAAGTAATTATCACAAAAAAAGGATCGCAGCCATTGTGTCTGGAAAAATTCCGGCGCGATCGATAAACATTAAGAAACGACTTTTGCGTCGTGAACTTTTCCGAAATACGACCCACTGATTATTCATTTCCTTAATTTTCAATCAGTCATTTGAGAATTACAAGCTTTTTAAAAACACGAATTTTGCTGGATTAACGAGAAGATGCAATTAAAAGATAACCGATAATGAGGCGCACGCGCAGCATTAACTACCAAATGTTTTAACATTCGTGGATATACAGGATAATGAACTTTTGGATTTGATTTAACAGCCGATTAATAATTAAAGTTACTTATTACGGAAAATTAATAATATTATCTCGCGCATTTTCAGTTACGTGAATGAATATTAAGTGTGAGTTAAGATGAATTAGTGAATTTAATCAAAGAAAAATTATTAACGAGACGATTTCGTGGGGCAATTAATTTTGTTATCCTTCATCGGAATACATTAAAAATGAATCGAGTTAATTCCCGATTCACGCGAATATATCATTTTTAAAGTGTGCACACTCATCATCACTCTAATTATTAGAATTACAGCACGAAGTATAAAAAAAAATGATATACAGCTCCAAAATTTTTCTATTACATTTCAAGAGCATTATCATTCATCATACCTTATAAAAAAAGTCCTTTAAAAGGATCCCTTCAAAGCCTCCCTTCCAAAAAAAAGAAGAAAAAAGATGAATCTCGTGCAGCAGCCGAGGCCACTTCTCCCGTATAATCAGATAAAAAATAACGGGTCGAGAGGAAATGAGCTCGGCGAGTATCGGAATCGCGTTATTACACATTTCGCTCCCGGAATGGCACAGTGTGCACCACGTATAAAAAGAATCGTCGGTGCAAGCGCCGCGCTCGAGCCTCCCGTGGCCTTGGCAGCGCCGCCAATGAATAATTGATAAGGTCGGGCCTCATTTGAATGACCCAGCACGGCATATCACGTGCGAAAAGAAAATCCAACCCCCGTGTGGTGGCGAAAAAAAGGAGGTTGACTCTCCGTTGGTGCATGCACCAAATAGGGATGGGCGTGTTCACTGCCGATGGTTGATGCATCGACACCCGGACGCGGCTGAGGTTGATAATGATAGATTGGAGGAATTTTTTATAATTGATTTTTTTTTTTCGTTTTATTAGTCGAAAATTCGACTACCAAGTGTATGTATTAATTAAATAACTGAAAACACTGCTATGTAAAAATGAATTAGTGAAATTTTGATGTATATAGTAATACATTGCAGGTTAAAAGTATCCCACTAATTGAATTAGTGGGATAC
>JAWWEN010029549.1:0-15812 GCA_035582955.1 Sycophila texana | reverse complement strand
GAGCTATTTCTGTATTTTTTGAATTTGGAAAATTTTTGAATTTTCATAACTTCTGAACGAAACGATGGATAATTCTCTATTTAACTAGAGATGCAGACATCTCTATGAGAAAGCATTGTGCCAGTGCAGTTGGCAGCGTTTTTTTATTCGATATTGAAATGCCATAAAAATTTTATTTAAATTAACGAACGAAAAAATGCTCATGATGTACGAGTTTTTTTAGAAATGAATAATATCAGTATATCACTGCTCATAAATATGATTTTTTAATGAGTAACATTTATAATTATTAGAAGTATTTGAATTGTATAGTAACTAGAAATTGTGTATGCATTTGTTAAAAATTTTACCTAAGATAATTTATAGCGAAGTATAAATATTAATCGCTATTATTATATTATTTACAATAAATTGAATGTAGTTTATCGAATCACGATGAAAACGTTGACTACCTACCAAGGGAGATAATTAAAATGAACATCATCACAAACCAACAGTATTCAATTTATCGAAAAATATGCAAATTGATTTAGGAACGTTATAATATGCGTTAAATAAGCAATGTACTCCGTTTGTTTGTATTAATTAGTGGTCATATATCATATATCAAACAGAATATTTCTAATTAATCCCATTGAATTACGACCTTTCAAAGATTATTCAATCATAAAAATCACCTCGCAAAAAAACCCGAGTCTCCCTTTAAAAGCACAAAGAGATAAAAAAAAGTCGGATAAAAAAGAAATAGAGGAGCCCCATCATTAGTCAAGCTTTATTTCCACAGCTGCCGGCGTTCGGCGAAAGAGGGCCGTGAGCTGCAGCTCCGCACAGTCGGACGGAAAGGTAATCCATTCGATGGATTTTACCACTCAATTAGCCGTCAAAACTGCGCGCAATAAAGGCCACCCCTTTCTTTCTTAGCGTTCACGCGCGGACAAATAAAAATTTGAATAATCCCAGGGGGGCCCTCATGGCGTCGCGCGGCGTGACTGCTAAAAGCTCCGCGCAGCTGCCTCTGGAATTCGACGTTTAAACGTTCTCTCGCCTCTGTACGCCCAAGCCACGCACCTGAAAAGCCTCCCGTGACTAGCAAATGGCACGCGGACGCCATTCCGCAATTATGTCTTGTGCGAGACCGAGAAATTGTGTTTTTTACCTTCCTTGTTCGCTCGTCTCGCTTTTTTTCTGACCGTGTTTTACCTTCCAGGGCTCTCAAAACATTTTTTTTTCCAGTGAGTTTTCCCTTGTTTCATCCACGCGCCAGCAGTTGGTGTTCTCGTGCGACGAGAATATTCAGCTGAAAATATTTTAATAACGGCAAGAGGTGCTTAGCGCCGAGGAGCCATTGCCGAGTCTGCTGAGCGCGATTCGTGCTTTGAGATTCGCATTACGCGGTGACATTTTGTACGAGGTAAAATTTAATGGGCTGAATTATTTCGCCGAGTCTATTTCTGCTGGATTTAATTAAACTATTTGGACTCGCTGGCTTCGCTTTATTTACGCGAAGATTTAGGGTGCCGATAATGAATTTATGAAGTCATTAAATAATATATAATGGTTTCGCGTAAACTTAAAACTTTGAGCTGTTTCGACCCCAGTGAATAGCGTCTGCTTTGTATAATAATATACATTTGCAATGCGGTCGAATTGTAGAAATTTTCAACAATAGTTTTTCAATTTCGACCTGGCACTATATATTTTGGTAATGATTTAATTTTATTTTATTAATGGTGCTTCACGAGTGTAAAGGTTGAATACGCTTTTGGATAATGAGGATCGTTATTTTAGAATGTAGTAATTTGTTCGAAGCACTTGGTTGAACTCATAAAAAAGTATTAAAATTTAATAAAACCCTTTACACTGAAGTAAGTAAAACAATATTTCCTTTAAATTGAAATTTATAGGCTTTTAAGAAACTTCTATAAAATTAATTATCTATAGAAGCTTTTATGATAATGTAAAAAGGCTGCAATGTTTGGAACTTTTCAATTATTTTATATTCGTCTAAAACGTGCGTGCTTGCAATATGTACTTTAATAATAATAATATTAAGAATATTCAGAAGAAGACTCTAAAAGGTAGCCATCATTTACTTTACTTGCATATTAATAAAAAAATGATATTTAAAAATTGTATACGTAAACGACAGATTATATGGCTTTTTTACTCACTTTTGTTACTTAAATTAATATTATAATCCACCTCACATTGCCTGAATGAATTTGTGTGTCGCGTTTATGAGAAAACCTATATACATACAAGCTTTAACTTTTAAAAAAGATGATCTAAACTTTAATTTTTAATTTATTATGCCTTTTTTTAAATTTTCGAATTTTTGGCACATTTAAAACTATCGAACTAAGAAAAGAGAGAGAGCGAAAAACAAGGAAAGAAAATGAACCGTTTTAAAATCAAGTTCGTCGGGAATTTCATTATGAACTCCGTTTTAGGGTTTCGGAAGAAAGTCGGGACTGAGAGATGCGGTTGCACCGATACATTGGAATTTGATCCTAATCGACGACCTCGAGATTGCTCGGCTTGGCAAAAGTTGTGCGTCCGCAGACCTGACAAGCTAACTCCAGTTATTTGTTCCTCGCGACCTAAATGCGATTCCAGCTCCTCGGTCGCCTGACCCGAGCCCGACTGTTTCTACTTCGTACGAACAGCGGAACGCAATTTAATTTTCCCGCACTGTCTACTTTTGCCTGTGCGAGTGCTCACCCCTATCTGATTAATTAAAGTTGCCGCACGACCGTAGGGAATCGAAAGCTGCAACTGTGAGTCCTATTATGCCATTATTGTTCAGTTTGAACTTTGAAGCTTTCATTGTTTTTAAATATAGGTGAACTGCACTAGGATAGTATTTTCTCAAGTGGATTGAGCAATCAGAAATTAATTTGTTCGGATTTTAAATAGATAATATTTGAAGTTTGTTGGTGGAATAAGTTACTTAATATACTGTATATAAGGATATTTCGAAAGAGATGAATTTTATTGAAACTACTATGTGACTGAAACGAACACACTGAGAAAAATATATAAGAACATTTACAAATTTAAAAGTAAAATTTTCCATAATTAGGGTAATTTTTATAGTATAATTAATAATTTTTAAAATATATACGGTAACATTTTTTTTTCATGATTCAAGCCTATCCTTTACCATAAAAAATTAATGGTAAATTTTCATACGCTATTTTCTTCACTGTACGTAAATAAATACATAATAACAGAATAAAATGAATATAACAAAGCTCAAAAAAGAAAATTCGAATAGTGAGTCAACAGCAACACCAATTAAAAGAAAACAAATTAAAGAAACACTTGCTATTCAAATGTCATTGTTAAAACAGTCAGTCATTGAGTACAGTACAGTTGGTATTAGAAAATTTGTATAGTAGAGTTTTAGTCAATTTGATTGATACTTGTTCTAGTAGACAGAATCAATTGTTGTAAGGTGTCCAGATTAAAATTCGTTTGCCAATGTCGACGGAGACATTCATTGCAAATGGTATGCCATTGATCTTCACCGAAGGAAAAATTCTATTGGCGCGTTTCAGCCATTGTTTGGGGTCAGATACGTCAGTTGAACTCTGTAATTAAGGTTGTCACTCAGAAAAAAAGACATCGAGTGACTTTCCAGGGGAATGTTTCCAGGGAAACTCTTTTCTTTTTTTATAGGTGTCCAACAAGAACTTTAATTTTAAAATTGTAAAAAAAAAAATTATTTATTACCATTTATCTTCAAAAAATACAGACCATTAAAAAAATTATAAAAATTATCTAAAAAATTTCAATTTTTCCAAATTTTTTATCGTACCCTCGCATCTCACTGTGACCTGCTCTTCCTTCGCATGAAAAAAATTGTGAAAAAAAAAAAAAGATAAGTTATGTCTACTTTTGTCCGCTTATTCTCCCCAAATGGAAAATCTATATAGTTGGTTTTCTCTTCGAATACGAAGCAAGTTAAATGCGAGAGCACTAGAATGTAACGGCGGCAATCGCAATCCCAGATTCAGGACTTCTATCACCCGTCGCTTGTCCACACCTCCGTTCGATTGAGTGTCATCGTTCTCTTTTTCATTATATTTCCCTCTCTCCCTCTTTTTCTCTTCCCTCGGGGTTTCGCTTCGTTTCGAGGGTGAAAACATAGAAGCGAAACATTGAAGTGTACTACAATCGCAGAATTGGCGTATATTATTATTTTTTTTTATTTTGTGCAGCCTCTGTACCGTTAAGCCTAGCTGAAATTTTATATATAGCCTTTCAGTATCTCCCTGCGGCTTTTTCTTTTTATTCTGCGCTAAATTCTCCAGAACAATTTTTATTACTTGTACAATTTTTAATGAAATTAGTGAGAGGAATCGAACGATTGTTTTCAATGGAAACTCTTTTTTATTACTGATTCTGAAGGAGTGTTAAATTTCAGTTCAGATACGTTCTATATATTTAGTTAATCTACACATATGGTATAGAATTGAAGTAGAAGTCTCCTTCAAAATTATAGTCAAGCTCAACAGCATCATATTTTAGTCCATCTTTTGCAATATAAAACGAAAATACTGTTCTAATTGATTTTCTAACTGCGTAGGTACAGCCTCTAGAATCGTGAGGATTTTGCTAGTATATTTCAATTAAATAAAAAATACAAAGCTTCCTCTAGAAGGAAGAAAAATATCTCTTAAGAAAGTACACAAAACAGTTTTTATATAAGTGAGATTCAGCAGCCTCATCAGTACTACTAAGCACGAAGACCGCAGTTTTGAAGGAGTAGAGGGTATCACTACCGAGAAAGCTCAGGATTCCTAAAACGGTAATATTTCGAGTAGATTCACGTCATCGGGTGGAAGATGGTAGTTCCCAAAGTAAAAGAGAGGCGGTTACATTAGTTAAGGTGGAAATGTTCTAACACTGCGGAAAGGATGAGAATCCTTCTGAGCTTCTCTCAACAATAAATTTCGTTTCATTTTTTACCTTTGTTTTTTGCGCGACTCACATGTGTGTAACTCTTACTGAAGCTGAGCTCCAGTTTCCCCAGTTTGGAGCTTAGCACGTGTATTTCTATAGTACGATAAATTCTAGCCACTAAACCTTCAAAGGAACCAGCGTGCATTACACGAAATAATAGTTGGGCTTCGGAGGCAGTGACTGAATTACGTAGATGTTATCAGTCGCCGGCAATGTCTGGAGGATTAGAGAGAAAACGCGGAGCTTTTGACAGTGGCAAGAGAGCAAGCAACTTCTGAACTTAGTCCAAAGACAACACTTGGCGGCCTGGCCGCTTGTCATTTATCAAAGCAAAACTCGAGGGATATTCAGCCGGAGTTTACGGTAGTGTAGGCTCGCTCGTCCTCGTTCTCGACTAATCTATACCAACAAATTTGAAGGCAAATAAGCACGCGCACGTGCATTAGATTTTAATTTGAACTTTGCGGTAAGCTTGAACTTTCTATGAATGGAAAGTTTTTTTTTCAAGTATTATAGTACTCGTAAAAATACCAGATTGAGATAATATTATTGCAATTATTGATTAAAAGGAAAAGTAATTTAAAAAATATAAGCTTTTGTTTCACGTACGAATGAAGAAGAACGGTTTATTAATAAGCGACCGTTGTATCGTTTATTATTGTTAATTATTATTGTTCATGATTATTTAAAATTAATGATTTTGAAGCTGCCACAGTCCTAATAAAGAGAATATAGCTTTCAAAGAAGATAAAACAATTTAACAAATTTAAAGATATAAAATCACGGATATCATTAGAGATATTAACGTTAAAAACGAAATAAAAAATTTTCAGGAGATTGTATGCGAAGTCTGCGTTTGTCAGTCGATCAAATGAAAAAGAGAACTCAATTATTCAAGGTAAAAAAGAAGTTCAATTTTACTCTTCGCAGAAATACCGCGTCTAATAAGTGCTGCTCGTCCTTTCTGAAATAATAAGTGAGGACAGCTATAAATGTCAGAAAGATGGCGAGGTGGGATAGCAAGGACGTGTAGCCTCCGCTAATGCAATACTCCAGATGAGAAAGGCAAATACCGCAAAACAACGACCATTCGCGTAGAGCTCGTTAAGCTAAGTGCGTTGCTTTGCATATGTAAACTAAACAAAAAGGTTCGTTTCATTGTTACCTGCCGTGTGATTACACCCCGGGCTCTCGCTAAATTTTACAAAAACCTTCATTTTACCACGTCGATTTGCAACGGAAATATCTATTAGTGGACTTCTTCAATAATATATCCGGCGCGCTAAGCGTGAAATCCGTAAATCGAAAGCGTCAATTACCGGCCAAAAAGCAAATATAAGTAGCTTTGTTTTATTAGCTGTAGCGCCGTTAATTTTTGTTTGGCTTTTTATTTTTACTTGATGATCTTATTAATATACTTTATTACGGTGCATTAACTACCTTCCTTGATGTCTAAATACGTACTACGAAATAATTTTTGAAATTTTTAACAATTTATTCAAGCGGCATTTTTTAAATAAGAGTCAACCACTCGCCTTTATTACTGAAATAATTTTTTGGGTAAGGGGCGAGGTATTGAACAATAAAAAATTCCCCAGTCGTGCGGTCCCGCGCTGAAATTGGTATACAGCTCGGACCGCCGCTTAGAATTTACGTTTCGGCGCAATTAAGCGAACGAGAGGGAATCGGCGAACAGAGCGAGAAAAAAATCGTAGCTTACATTGCGCGGCGCGGGGGCGTCGATCGATCGATTTGCCCCCGTCCCCCCAACGACAATCCAGCAGGCCACGCGCGTATACCCGCTCTCCCTTTTCCCTTCGACTGGCGTCGGGAGAACGAAACATGTCGCGCACGAAATTGCATTTTCTCGGCCGATTTTCGCCCCCTCCCCACACGCGCGCTGGAATTCCTGTTCGCCTGCTCCCTCTATCGCCCAGGGCTCCCGACAAATTGGAGTTTACGGCTTGCCCCGAACTTGTTTCGTGCCGCGCTCTCTCAGTCACCACTGCGAAATGAAAATTCGGCAGCCACTCGAGATTGGTGGCAAGTTCGTCGGCGGAACTTTTTCGCCGTGCATAATGCATGGTGTAAGTGCGAGCGTCACGGCTTCCGCCGGGGCCATTTGTTTGGCCTCCCGTACGACGGAGCGACGGCTGGGCCCATTGTTCCCCCGAGCGGGCGGGTGAACGACTTGAAAAGATGACGACGTGCTTCAATCGCTGGCAGTTTACATTCTTCCTATAGCTCAAATTCAAGCTTCCAAAGTTTTAATGAAGCCATTGAATTTTACAAGTGGATTCTCGTTCGCGTAATTGACTGTCTTCTCTGCAATCGTTTCCTACTTCATAATGAGATAATAAAGAAATCTGAGAGTTTTAAAGGTAATTAAAAAACTCTTGATAATTCAGAAAATTGTGGGATTTACGATGGAACATCCGTACTTACTCAATGAATGAAAAAAAGGAAGTTGGGGTGTTGCAAGATCTGCGCAAAAGATATTATAATGAGTAGAACGCGAGTCACTGTCGCTGAATGTGCATCTTCTTGAAAAATCTAGTAAAGCTACTTCTACTTCTACTAAAGCCAAAATTATACGTTAAAAAAACCTAATCGAAAGACGATTCGCAAGCACTAGAAATTTTTACGGAAAAATCACTGTATTTTTTACCAGAATTTTTACTTGGACTTCTCTCAGTGCACGAAGGTGAAATAATGAACGTAAAAAGTGGCAATATCATAAAGTCTTTTTTTAAGGATAAATAAAGAAGGCGAAGCGAAGAAAGGAACTCGCACACAGTATGACTGTCTGGAGCAGAGATTCACACGGAAAGAGGATAGTAAATTGATGCGTTATCAAACGCGGAAAACCCGACTAACGAGGCGGGCGCATAATTTTGTTCCTGTTTTCCTTTCTTGTTTTTACTTTATTGTCCGTATCTTCATCACCTAATTTTCTGATCACGAAAAAACAATTCATTAATTCGTCGTTTCTTAAAATCAAAGGAATTACACGCTTTCTCCCTCTTTATTTTTAATAGTTTGAGTATGCAACGAAAGTAAATTAAACACAATTTATACTTCACTGAATTTAATTCGTCCAGGGCGTCCCTCGAGAACAACCATATTGCTTTAAAAATTTCAATTCTCTTTTGTTTTTTATTTACTCTCTTTTACTTTTTATTTTATATAGTGGTTTGTTTTTTAACTTTATTCGATATAATTAATATTACGAACCTTGTTCTATTTTAATCTAATTTAAATAAGTTTTTCGAATTTTATTTAAGCAACGAGCAACGAGCGGGTCAGGAGTGACCTTTACACCGTGGAAGAAAAAATATCTTCAATTTAGACGAAAATCATACCCATATTACAAAAAAATGTGGTACTTACCAAGGGCTAACTGTGCTTTTTAACCGTGCGTGTTTACAGTGCTCACATTAAGTGTATTTTCAATTAGTTTTCATTATTTTTTTTAATTTAAATTGTGCATTTTCAGGAAAGTGTTTTCGTAACTAATTCTCTCCTCCTCTTTTTTAATTTCAGTTCGGAAAATATTAGATTCGCTAAAGGGCGTAAATTAGAAAAAGTGGAGTTTAGCAAAAAGTTTCTTTACTTTCTTCGTTGGAAAAAAAGGGGACCCGCACCAACTTTACTCAGCATTCCTCCTACCTCTCGTTCTATCTCGCTGGTCTAGTCTTTACTTTTACTTGGCGAGAAATCGCGTCTTTGTTCTTTTTATCGTTTTTTTTTTCTCGTGCGCAGGGGCGTTATTGCTATCGATTTCCAGGGCTCTTTTTTGTCGGCGCGTGTGGACGAATGAGAAGGAAAAAAAGGAGAGATTAACTTTACTTTGCTTAGCGAGGGGAGGAACTGTCGGTCGAAGAGGTAATCTTTTTTTAGCTTTCCGAGTGTATACACTTGTTTATACGTTCATAGAGACGTGTCGGCAAGAAAAATTGCGGCTTTGAATAGGATTTATTGCCGCCGTAAATCTCTTTGCTCTAATGCGAAGCAAATAATGCGATGGAAGGTATTCATTGTAAATCATAACCTTAAGAGACGTTTGATCCGTCTATCTTATTAACATATTTCTTTAGGAGAAAATATAAATTAAGTATTATGATTTAATTTAAAAATAAGTGGATTTACCGTAAAGACGTGAAACCACTTCATTTTTAAATTATTTTATAATACTTCATTTATTTTTATAGATAAGAACATTTAACTGAATTTCCCATTTAAATCTGAAAGTGCAAAATTAATTTAAAAAATTTCACTATTCATATTTTTAAAATTAATTTCAGATTGATGGATTTTCAGATTATTAGAGGAGAGATCTTTAATTTATGCACATATAAAAGCTAAACGTATCTTCTATTTTTTGAAACAATTAATTTAATATAATATTGTTATTAATTGTTCCTGTCTGTATCGGCATGGAATTTTTTCTTAGAGAAGAGCCTTCTTCTTTCAAGAATAATTTAAGAGTTTATACAGAAAAATTGAATCACGTGAAAGGGATGACTAAGTCGTTGTGATAGAGAAACGACACTTTAAAAGTTTCTCAATGTCTCGTGTCACGAAAGAGAAAAATGCCATTCCGGAACCTGAAAATCGTTTCAGACGAATTTTTTTATTTTTTTTTACGTACGCAGTTATTTATTGCAAAAAAAGAGGCTGACGAGGTATTGAATCACATTTTTTTATTTGCCTTTATATAATAATGAAAAGTGAATTTAATTCGGAATTGATTTATTTATTGAAATAAACTTTAAACTAGATTGATTTATTTATTGAAATACTCTTTAAACATTAGGTTTTCTACTCTAATCTATGAAAGGTGTAAGGGATCGAGAAATATAAAAAAGTGAATCGAATTACGTGCAGTTCGAATTTCAACTGTGAAAGAAACTTACTTTTCGCAGTCTTTATCTACGAGTAAAGAGATATCCACCACAGAAAGACAAGCAGAAAAAGAGCGGAAAACGACGATTCTTGGAGATCGGCAAGGAAAGAAAACTTTAGAGGAATTCTTAAAAGTATCGTTTACAAAACGATTTGGCTTCGATTCTCATTCATATATCTGTATATTAATATAGCAGATGTACACAAAAGATTTGCCCTTCTAAATATCCAGGACCGCGCTATAGTAAGGCGACTCTATCTCACCCTTAACAGTTTCCTTAATAGTCCTTTTGTTAGGGTCCTGACCTTCTGACATCCACCCTACTCAGCTTAAATGTCTCTGGAATCCGTTCCTCATTCGACGGCAAATGATTCTTAGAGCCAAAAGCTTGTGCACGAATCTTTTGGCTCATTACCTATGATCACGTACTCGCATACTCTGTTATTCCAGTTGGGACCTGGACTCGCACTTGCTCCCAATCTTTCTGTAAAAAATCCTATAATTCAAGAATGAAACTCTGACTAAGTATGGAATGAAGTTCGGTAATGATGCACTAGCACTGGAACTTGAACTTAAAGGCTGGATCTCGAATTAGAACTCAGACAGAAATTTAAATACCTTTTTGCTTTCTCATAGAGAAAGCTTTTTGACATATTATCGATCCTTACGAGAAAAGTGCATTTTAAATTAACTCCAAAAGTAAACAAATTTCAAGAGTCTCTAAAAGGCTACAGTGAAAGAATTTTATCGTAAAAATTACTTTAAGAAACGTAACGTAACGTAATCGAAGGATGATTTACAAGCACTGGATTTTTTTACGAGAAAATTAATATAATTTTTATCTAAATATTGGAACGTCTTGGCGAATCTTTATAATTTTTATAAGAAAAGCTGTAAAAATTACACAGATATTCTCGTAAAAATTACGGTGAAGCTTTCTCATCAAAATTACAGAGCTTTACTTGTAAAAATTACAAAGCTTCTCCCACAGTCCATGCTTCAAGTAAAAATTATAGAGATTTTCTCATAAGCATTTCCAGTGCTTGCAAACCGTCCCTCCATTATCTTTTTTACGTAATTTTTACAAAAAGCTTCGCCGTAATTTATATGAGAAAATTCTCTCACAGTTTCACAGGATCGCAACGTAAGTCATATTACTGATACCGCCTGTGTAGATAAATTAATTTTACGAAATCTAACTGCGAAAAGAATCAACCCATTTTAAAAATTTTCGAGAAGAAAAACGCGTTCACCAGATTACCGCGAAAAAAAAAGCTCACTTTAAACGAGAACTCAAGACACTCTACGAAATAGCGATTTCCAAGAAAATAACTTCATATAAATCTCCTACAAAGCGAGTGCGTAAGTTTCGAGAGTTTTGATTAATCAGAGTAGCCAAAGTTGTCGAGCCGCGATCGCGCGGCAGGGGCAGAGTGCGCGGGCGATAAGGAAGGGGCTAAACGCAACTCCCGGATCACGCACTTTAGCCGCGCGCCGCAAAGTTCCCGGCAAGTTCGCCGTGTGGCCCCGGCGAACGCGCTTTTAGCAGGAACTTTGATGCGCATTATACTCGTTAAGCCGAGCGGGGGAGGAGTGCGGGGACGCGGCCGCAGGCGCAACCGCGCGCGATAAAACGGCCGGCGAGCGTGAAACTCGCCTGCGCGACGATTAATCCGCCGGGCGGGCCGCGCGGACTCGCAGATTACCGCCGAGGCAGCCGGCCAATTGTCATTAAGGCCCTTTAAACTGCTTTCGTTACCCGCAATTTCCGTTTTGCCGTTGCGGCTTTGAGACCGCGGCCCGCAGATCCCCCCTTTTTCTTTCTGACGTCGAGGCCCCGGGCTTTTTAATTAAGCGCCACTGCAGCCTCCCGAGTTTTCGGCTTTCGTTAGCTCATCGCCTTTGTGCCCGTTTACTTTATGATTAGCCGTCGTTTCGGATAAATTAGACGCTAAACTTACTTTGGCAGGCTCGTTATTTATTTATTTATTTTTATAATCTCTCGGTGGTTTGTAGTTTGCACGTTATGAAGTAAAGCTTGCGGAGACCATATCCGTATTTAAAAAGTGAAGTGCTACAAGCTCTGGTTCTTTAAATTAGCCATTAGAAAACCCAATTTTTTAACTTTAATTATTTTTTTTATAAGAATAAATGTGTTGTTAAAAAATGAACAAAATAATACAACCAGAATATATAGAAGATTTTTAGCCACTTTTCGAGCAATGATAAATGTTATTATTTATACTGATTTGCTAATGCGAGTGAGCGTTTGAAAAAAATGAATAAGTGAAATTTGACTAGAATAAGTGAATAGTCACTTATTACACGTGAAAAAGCTTCCACTTGCTGCAATAAGTGAAAGATATTTAACGTGAAATAAGTGACTATTCACTTATTCTAGTCGAATTTCACTTATTCATTTTTAGAGGGTAATGTTTCACCGAAACTTTTTTAACTAGCGCACATAGTTTACGATTAAATCAATCACTTATTTAAAAAAAAGTCAATATTTGATCAATACAAATGGATCGACGTTAATGTTGAAGTAGGCTTTTATAGACTGACCAATAATCACGGTATTGGCACTAATGCTGGTAGGAGTTCTACCCATTGATATCTCTCCTTTTATAACCAAAAACGGGGTTGTGCGACGCATCCGCTTTAAACATTAAATGCACTTCTGCTCTTTTATTCTCCGCGTAATTCCCTTTGAGGGCTAAAATATGATCAGTCACGTGAGCTGCGGGCGTACAATAGACCGTGAATTTACACCGTGGCTCTCGGACTCGCATGCGAGGCTGAAAGGGAAAGAACAGTGGGAGACTGCGCACATTTTGCGTGTTATATATCTGCGAATAATGCTCGATAAATACCTTATCCCCTTTCGTTACGAGAGCACTTTGCCTTGCTAATGAGCGAGGTCATAGATCCGCGAGTGTGCACAAGCCAAATGCGCAATAAAAATATCAGGAGCTAGCTCGAGTGATATTTGGAGTTGGATACGATTTGAATGCAGCAACGTTTCATAGAAAATATAAATTATCGCTGCTACATTGCTCTGACACAATAATGGGCATTGAAACTTTTTTAATATCTTTTATCCCGATAACGAGAAGAACGCCATGTGCAATAGAATGAGTTAAAAGTACGAAGTACAAAGTATTTGATATTAAGGGGAATCTAGCATGAAACGAGCGATAAGAGATTTTACCTATAGAAACTTTTAGAAATAGAATTACTGTTTATTACCGTACTAACTAGCGCAAAAGTTTCTTAGTTATTTTGTAAAAAAAAAACTTTTATTACTTTGCCGAACAAATAAGTTAAAAAAATGGTTTCCAAATTTACAATTCTAAGAGTGCTCTCTTGATAACTACTAAACTACCCCAAACCAATAAAATAAAAAAGCAGAGCTTGCAAGCAGGTATTTTAAATAAAAAATAAAATGCAAATAAACATAAGTCGAAAGCTTAACTCTGAATCAAACTAGTATTTAATACGATAACAGCAGAGCAGTAATCTTAACCGTCGAAAAGTTAAACGATCCTTTTTTTATCAAAAGGAGCCTTACAACAGCATCTGAAAATTTACTCTTTAGAATTAAATCGATCACGAAATAAAATAAATAGAGAGAGAGAGCTTGTAAGCAGTTCTTTTGAATAAAAAATAAAGTGCAAATAGCCAAGCCGAAGGCTTTCCCTGAAAATTGACGTCAGTCTCAGGCTGCAATCCGTATTTTCTTCGTTTCACAAATAATTTGGCTGGCTCTCTCGTCGCTCCGGTCGCGAGGGACGTAGGAGCCAAAGAAAGTCATCGAAAAAGTCGACGATGAGTCCTTTGAAGCGTCCCGAGCACACATGCGCTTCGCCCATACGCACGCAACGTCGGTCTCGGACTCGCTATGCAAATCGAATTCGGAAGCGAGCCAAAGCGTCGGCGGAGGAGCCCAGGGCTGCGCGTATAGCGGAGGGATAGTGCGCCGGCCAGTTTCAACTTTGCCTTCCAAGGCGTGCGAGCCTCTCGTTGCTAAGCAGCGCAGTTTTGTGCGCAGGGCTGATGGAGCGTCCTCCCTCTCGCATTCTCAATTTCAATTTCCAAGCGAAAGGGAGCTGGAGTCCACGCGGCCTTTTTTCTCAGGGCTGTCTCGCTTTTCCGGAGGCCGACTTTGAATTTCAAAGCAGACGATCGCGTTCGCTCCCTGCGAATTTCATGAGAGTTCGACCCTTTTTTTATATATATATTCTTTTTTTTTTTTAGGGCATGCTACGGGAACAGGTGGGCTTTCAGAAAGTAGAAGCTCGGCCTGCCAGATGAATTGTGGCAAACGCTTAAGCCAGGAATTGATTTATCAGTGCTATATTTTCCGAGGAATTTTTGAATGCCGAGTTATTTTATATAGCTTATCCCTAAAAGAGGGTAGGCCGGAAAGTTAAATCGTTTTGATCTTGATTTCATTGATTGAAAGGATGATGCTTTCGATTTGACCCTGAATGGCGAATGTCAATTTCCTTTATATAAGACTATAAAAAAAACAAAAAAAAATGTGGGTCTTAGGTAAGACCAATTCTACTTATGCTGGTTTACTCATAAATATGCCTTTTTAATTGTCATACAAAACTGCTGCCAGTAGATTACCATTTAGCTTCCTGAAATCATTTTTTATTTCCTTTTGAGAGTTATTAAAAAATCATGTAATGCAAACAATTTCAAGTTTTGCATAATATAAAAAAAAAGGAGTAGCGGTGATAAAATTTTACGCTGTTGTATGTTTTATTACATTTATTCAGCTCTTCGCTTTAATGAACTGAATATTTATTGGGACCGGCAATTTTTTATAAACATGTTGTAGAAGTCGTGATTGCAATGACAAGTAGTATAATGTTCGTTTAGTCAGACTACCAGTAGAAAAGTTTTTTTCTCTTGTTTTAATTAAAGAAAACTTTTTCTGCTTTGAATGTTTCAGAATGCTCTATGAAGTAGTAATATGCGTGTTTAGTCAGACCGCTGGTAGTAAAAATTTAATATGGTTATAGAATTTAGTTTTTTAATAGAATAGTCTTTTCAAATGGAATGCTTAGTAATTAACTGCATTTTTATCTTCTCGCATGTTAAAGAAAAAATCATATGCATATATTTTTCATTCGTTCACTTAAAATTAATCATTAAAAAAAAGATGAGAACGTAATCAGTGATCCGCTGTGCTCTAGAAGCATAAATATCACGAAAGGCATCACGTTTTAAAAAATAAAATGATACATGAGCGCGACAAAAAAAGACACTCACACCGGAATAATTTAACAAAATTTGAGACTCGGAAATCGATGCCATTCCTCTCGAGCTGACTCTGGAGAACTTTTAAGTAGATAATTAATTACCTGTCAGATGGCGCACTCTTCAAGACGTTGAGCGAGAGAATTTGTATTCCGCGTGCAGGGTTTAACCCCTTCTCGAAGGCCGGAAGGAAAGTGCGACGTGGCAAGAGGTCCTGCAGATAGATGAGGAACGAGAGCAGAGCGGGGGATACTTTGAAGATGCGTCACCCAATTTTAGAAACTTCCGGAGTCTGTACGAGTTACGCCCAAGAAAACTCTATTCGAGAACTGCAAAATCTCGTTAAACATATATACGCCTATATATGCAAAACTCGATTTGAATAATTTCAGCGTAGACTTAGCTTGACAATTTTACAGAGCCTGACTATCCACCCATTTGAAAAATATCTCAAATCATTTCGTAAAATGAATTGCTAAAAAATTATTAACAATAAACGTCGACAATATTTATTACAACTTTCCATCTATAGTAACAATTAAAATCATAAATTCACCAATGTAAATAAAAAAAACGTCGGTAAAATATGGAAAAAACGCTGCCAACTGCACTGGCACAATGCTTCCTCATAGAGATGTCTGCATCTCTAGTTAAATTGAGAATTATC